>JAZHYW010017497.1:0-73156 GCA_037355805.1 Ixodes ricinus | reverse complement strand
TATTGAATGAGTATATTACATTTTTAGTGGGTCGCAGTGTAGAAAACAGAGTTTGGAAAGCACTGACGAACGCATACTACATTTCACAACGCTTCCCAAAAATAAAAGCGCAGACTTGTTGCACTCGCGCCGAAAACACAAAAAAGAAGTAGGAAAACAAGCGTTTTCCTCTGATGGAGTCTTTGTATCAGGCGGACATTCCACCAGCGACCTCGATGCTCGTGGCAGTAATATAGGAGCTGCCAGAGCTGCACAAATATCTGGCCACGTCGGCCACTTCTTCGGGACGAGCGAATCTCTTCAGGAGAGTTGCAGTGGAGCACTCTTTTTTTAACTCATCGAGCATGGAGATCATGGGAGTGTCGGTTGGTCCGGGCAGTAGGGCGTTCACTCTTATGTTTGTTCCGGCCAACTCTTGGGCCAGAGACTTTGTGAATGAAATGACGCCGCCCTTGGAAGCTGCGTAGGCGGCAAACCTGGCGTATCCGCTCTTGCCCGCGATGCTGGCAATGTTTACTATAGAGCCCTCGGGTACTTTTCTCTTCAGCATCTCCCTTACAGCAGCCTGGTTGACCAGGAATGTGCCCTGAAAAAGAAATGAGTATGTGTTTTTCAGAGTGTTGTTAGTTACGATTAGTGTTCCGTCTTTCCGGTTTTTATTGCATCCTCTGAACTCTTCAATGCATGCTTTTGAAGTTTATTTCTTCCGAAGATTCTGCTTTATAGCTGAGAATACTCGGCGTTGAAAAACAAGTCGGTGTTTATCGGACATAAAAAAAGAGGACAAGAGAGTCGGATTCCGTATCTCCAGAGATCATGCTGCGCACGAATCGACTACATTGAAATCGGCCTGTTACCAGTAAGAGAAGAAAACAAAATGGCTAGCAGTTGTTGCAGAAAAAGTTTCCGCACAGACAGTTCAATTGAGGGCCGTATTCCGGGTCAATACAAGATTCAGCGGAAAGTAAAAATATATCGAAGTTTGGGATTTCCTTCATAAAGAATTGGTTGAAATCGGGGATTTTTGGCTTCCCCAGATTTCAGCACATTCGGCTCGGGAGTTATTTCTTGGGGTTTATCGGTAAATGCAAAAAAAAAACGGAACCTTTGACGTTATATACCAACCTTCAGGTTCACTCGCAGCACTTCATCGTAGTCATCTTCTGTCATATCCACGACGGCACACTCCTTGGCCACACCAGCGCAGTGCACCACGATGCTCAAAGGACTCTGGCACTGAGAGCCGACGCTCTCCACGAGGGAAGCAACGGAAGACGAATCGCCCACGTCCACGTGAACAGCCATGTGAGATTCTCCTGGTAAACAGCAAGCACCATGTTTTGCCGCAGGTTAGATGCCACGTTAAGACTATGGCAAATATGAAAGCTTTGACACATCTTCCCCGTTTGAACTGTCTGGTACATGAGAAAAATGAACCTTTGCGTGGTGTGCGATAGGTGAGTAAGAAAATATTTAATTCCACTTAAAATGAGGTACAACATCGCGTCTTCTAGTTGCACCGTTGCAAAGATGCACCTGGGTTTAGAAATCATCATCCCGTGACCTTTTCAAGATCAGTTCAGCACTCTAATACCTAAGCTAACCACGAGCTAGCTGCCAGTAGAGCAACCAGATGTTAAGAGGTGCAATGAGTTTTGAGTCTATCCACGGCAAGAGAAGGTTGACATTTAATGATTAGATAGGCGGTAAACCCTGCGGTATTCATGCTGGGCTGACAATTTAATAAAGCAAGGCTAATAGAGGCTAATACAGAAATATTCATGTCTTACGTATATGCAAGCCCCTAGTATCGGAAAACAGGACCCAAAATATCTCAACAAAATTTGTTATAAGGTTCTCTTTTTACGATATTTGATAATATAGACGCTTTACGCACGCACCAGACTGAGCCGCCATAGCCGACCTTCTCTTGTTTTACCGAGATACCGAACCACTGAAATTGGTGTAGACGAGCCTCCACAATGACCAATGCTGGGGAGAAAGACAGAATAAAATCTAAGATGGCAATAACCTGGCCTGCTATGGTAATAATCAAGTGAAGGAAACGTAATAAGGGGAAACAAAAACTGAAGGTCAGTTATGGCGGCGCCCATGCACAGCTGCTGCAAAGCGTCTATAGGCATTTCCAAGCAAACTGCTCAATCAGAGTGGCCAAGATAATAATTAGTACGAAGTAAAACAAAATCGTTTCAGCAGTATTTTTATTCATAAATAAGCATGTTAGGGTACACAGACACAAGCTATGACAAACATTGCAACAGTCAAGGGACCAGTTTCTGCTTAATATCTAGCGGTCTAGGGTGGCCATTTATAGTTACACCCATCATTAACAAAACATTTTTTCGCATTACATCTCACAGCATACCAACCGTCAAAACCTGAGCTATAATGTTGTCTTCGGGAATCATCAGGAAACAAAACAACTAGGATGAAAAATGTACCCATTCCTACAGCAAGTCGTATGCTCCTAGCGCAGGGATTGCGGTGACGTCAGAATGACGCCGAGTTCTGATTGGCTTTGATTGGAAGGATTGGGAATAGACCTCAATGCTAGATGCTTTGACGTCTACCCACTATTTTTTTTTAATCGGCCTATGAGAGCTCGGTGTTCTGACATTATCGCAATCCCTGTGAATTCCGCTCTGCATAAGCAGATTTGTACGTAACGCGTTGCTATACGCCGTTACCTTTTGCGGTCGCAAAGTAGTAATTACCTCGTTACTTTTAAAGATAGAACATGTAACGTATATTCGTTACAATATTTATAAAAAAAACGAGTGACGGTATCTAGATACTTTCTGAGTGTGGCTTCTGTAACAACACAACTACTCAGCCCGGTTCTCACCTCTGCTTGAGCCTGTAATTTCCACGACGAGAAAACGATAGACAGGCCGTAAAAGTGTGTACAATGTATGTCAGTATGGCCTCGATTATCCCAAAACAAACGCGTTAAAAATTAAGGACATATAAGCAACGACACATAATTGACGTTGCTACTTCTTTATAAAAAGGACATACTAAGCGAACCGAGAAAGTAACGCGTTATATTAAATTGAGGTAAGCCGTTACATATGAATTGCAGTAACGAGTGACGTGCTGAAATACGCATTGATTGAATAACGAACAGCGGTGTTTAGTTACATCATTTCAGTAACGAGTGCATGCCTGCTTATAAGCTCTGGTAATTTTTTTAGAGCCGTCGCGAAATCAAACATCACATCACCTCTTGCACAAATTTCACCAGTTTTAATTATTGCCGGATATAGGCTGCGTCCAAGGCACAACGAATCGTCCCTTATCGAGAATAACACCTCTTCTGCAATCAATAAAGTTATCAAAGGTATAATAAACACATACAGAAACAAACGAAACTTAAAAGAGTCCCCAAAATGGGACTAATAGACTCCGCCTCACATTAAGTTCGACCGCAGTAAACGGTTAAATTCAATGAAGTAAAATGAAGCAGCGCGAAAACTTCATCATTGCATTTCTTGCCCTTGCGCGTCAGACGTCAACGGGAAAACCAATCACACACAAAAGAACGCGCAAAATCACTTTCATTTGTTGTGCTTGGTTTAGTCGGTAATAGCAAACACACAAAAACGAGGAGCACCATGACAATGCAGTTTTTGGCGCAGTTAGATTGGCGTTATCGAATTGCAGGATTGGCAGCGGCCGGACACGATGTCGAACGGGTATTTTTTATTTATTTATTTATATACCTTAAACACCCTGAAGGGGCATTATGTAAAGGGGGGGGGGGGTTACAAAGCAGAATAAATCAAAAGCACAGAGCACAAAAACAGCAAAATCAACCACTCTTAAGTAGACATGCATCAAGGGCCCCAAAAAGTAGTTAAATCTTGGCGAAAAAGAACTTGATTACGTTGACAAACAATGTTATCGGGCAAGTTGTTCCAGTCAGCAATGGCGGATGGCAAAAACGAGCAGAAAAACAAGCATGACTTACAAGAAATAAGTTTAATCTTACATGAGTTATCAATGCGGGCTGAAACATAAAACGGTTGACCGAGAAGTGATGAGTGAAGTGATGGCGAGTAGTAAATTTTATGCAGAAGACATAGCTTTGATACCCTGCGGCGTATCTCAAGTGAATGAAGGTCAGCACGAGTTTTAAGGTTAGTTACACTGGTATGACGTGAGTAATCAGAAAAAATGAAACGAACGGCTCGGTTTTGGAGTGCTTCCAGTGAGGCAGCTAAGTAATGATAATGAGGGTTCCAAATGCTGCTAGCGTATTCCAGGATCGGTCGAACAAGCGTGACGTATGTTAGTCGTTTAAGAGAAGATGAGGCAGAATTAATGTTACGTTTTAAACAACCGAGACTACAGTTAGCTTTTGAAAGAATGTAATTAATATGCATGTTCCCCGATAGATAGGAGGTTAGGTGAACTCCTAGGTATTTGTAAGATTAGACTAATTCCAACGGGTTATTTTGAATGTGATATTGACTGGGGTACAAACAAGAATTATTAGGACGAATGAAACGAACGTACTCGCATTTATTTAGAAGAGTTCAAAATCATGAGCCAGTTAGTACACCATGAGGTCATATTTAGTAAGTCTTCTTGAAGGGCAGTAGAATCTGATGGGTTATTAATCCGACGATAAATAACGCAGTCATCGGCGAAAAGATGAATTTGTGAGGTCAAGGAGTTGTGCAAATCCTGAATATAGGTAGAAAAAAGAAGCGGGCCCAGCACACTACCCTGAGGAATACCGAAGGTAACGGGAACAGGATTTGAACGATGGTTGTTAGCGATAGTGTACGGAGATATGTTATGTAAAAAGTCTTTAATCCATTTTATTACATGCGGGTCAATATTTAGTGCAGATAATTTCGAGAGCAAACGCTGATGAGGAACGCGATCAAATACCTTAGAAAAGTCGAGAAAATAGCATCAGTAACCTCATTTCTGTCCAAATTAGTGTGAATATGATGTAAGAAACCAGCTAGCTGTGTCTCACAAGACAGTCCTTTTCTAAAACCATGTTGATGAGCTGAAAAGAAATGATTGTTCTCAAGAAAGGTAACAAGGTTAGTATAGATTCTATGTTCAAGTAATTTACATGACACACTGGTTATAGATATTGTTTATAGATATTGATATAGGTATAATGAGATCGGTTCTGTGATTAGAAATGCGTACGCGTGTTGAACAAAGAAATGAGTGTCAGTAGATGCACACCTTTCAGCTCGGCAACCGTTGCTCTCGCAGCATCCAAATTGATGTCGGCCACCACGATCGTAGCCCCGTCCTTCGCCAGTGCATGGCAGACCGCTTTGCCAATGCCGCTTCCACCGCCCGTGACGATCGCCAGCCGATTCGAAAGGGACATCTTCGGCAGATGTTCCGTGGACGCCGACGCTGTAAAATGCCAGCGTTAGACGTCTGAAACGAACGCCATTCACAGCGCGATTTCTCTATTTTGTTCTTCGTGCGGCCTTGTAGACTTCCTTGGCAACAGCACAATCGAAAACCAGTTTGACGCCGGCAAAGAATCCTTCGGCGAGAGAAATTCACATATAATCACGGCCCCACATGGCAGGAAAATATTAAACGAGATTCTCGAATAGGTGTCAGCGCTCGCTCTTGCTTGGCTTCGTGCAATTTGGTCGGTGACGACCAATATTTTTTCCTTTCGGGCTTGGTGTTTTTGGAGGGATAAATATGGTGGATGAGAAGTCACTCGCTCCATCATACTCTGGAAAATTATATGGAACACGGTAAATACTCAGCTGCATAAGTAGAGATACCAGTTAGAATTACTGTTGTACGAGAAGTTGCATATTACAGTTATTGAAAGAGGTAATACCATTAGCTATAAAAGTACGTTCTTGCTTGAACATCTCTTACAATATTGACGTGTTGCACACATCGTTGTTGTTTTTTTCCTGGCCCGTGTCATTTGAGGATTGTATGTACATTTTTCTACGTTTTTCGATTTAATTCGCGTCATTTGATGATTGAATATACATTCCTCGGTATAAAGATAGTGAGTGTTACGTTAATTCATTCTTACAACCCTTAAATTCTTAATTGTTTATTCTTTTTATTTTTCTAAGTTTTAAATTTACCATTTTCATTGACAATGGAATATTAAAGTGTATGTTGTCATTCAACAAAAGCCTGGGAGGCGGAAAGTTACATTTCATGACTCTACTATTCAAGAAATGGAGTTCTTAAATCGCGGTGTCATACTGAACCTTTAAAGCACACTCTGAATTATTTCGCTCCTTTCTTTTTTCTGACAACGGCAAAAATCACACTCGTGCTTTAAGTAGAGCTTCTGGCAAGGCATGTCCACGCTTTAAGACAAAATTTACATTCAGAAGTTATACGCAAAAAAAAAAAGAAAAAAAAACATGAACGAACAGTAAGAGGAAACTCTTGGCATGGCGTATAAAATCTTGGGGCAACTCAAGACAAATCGTGTTTTGTCTGTTTTTTTTAGGTAAGGTTTGTGTTTGGATTAGAACCATCTAGCCCATCTTGCAGTAGAAAGTTTAAAATTACTGAAGTAGAACCTATTTAATTATTATTTACTTAAATGGCTTTTTAATATTTACTGTTTCAATGCTTAGTTTTCCAAACCACTCAACCATATGAATTTTCAGGCAAGTTCTAGAACATGCCTTAAAATGAACTCCTTGCTCTGTAATTTTCCTTGCAGCAAAGAATAATTAA
Source organism: Ixodes ricinus (assembly GCA_037355805.1). Classification (NCBI taxonomy): domain Eukaryota; kingdom Metazoa; phylum Arthropoda; class Arachnida; order Ixodida; family Ixodidae; genus Ixodes; species Ixodes ricinus. Next base: position 66,424 of record JAZHYW010017497.1, on the reverse strand, counting down.
ACATTGTACAACTTACTACCATTAGACTTTTACAGTTGCACGGGAGTGAAAACTCTGGCACATAATTATGGCAAAAAAAGAAACCGTATGACTGTCTTCTTTTTTAAACTCTGTACTATTGTTAACAAATTCAGAATAGCCATTATTGGCGCGCAACAGTATCGTCGTTAGAGTCTTGAAACCATGCTATCAAGCCCAAGTGACATTACTGCATGGATTTAGTGCCCCACCAATAAGAGTGCACCACCGACACGAGGTTTAAGTTTACCTACCTTTAACGCCTCTCAAGAATATAAGCTTTAGTCTATTCTTGATAGAAACCCGAGGATTGAGCTAGATGAACAGTCAATTGAAGTCTTCAAATATTAACAAGTTTCGAGTTAGTTGCCAATAGTTTTTTTTTTCTTACCATTTATCAGAAATGGATATTGTCGCGCCCACCAGATATATTATACAATTCCGGCAATGACGTGAAATTTAAAAATAAATGCACGTGTTACTCAGGTCGCTGGTATTTATATCGGTAATTAAAAGTAAATTATGAAATAGTTTTTTTTTTCACTTTTTACTTAAACGAAGAAACATTTATAACCGTCTACATTAAATGCGAATGATTCACGACTTTCATGCTTGAGATCTCATTATGTGTTGTAAATTGCGAATTCCACGGGTCGTTCTTGAGCGCGCCGGGATCAGTAGGCCAAATCCGAAATGGAGCACGCGATCAGAACAGAGTCGCTCCGCCTCCAGATCCCCAGTGAAACATGACGGCTCCTCCGGGATTGGTGGATGCCTTCCCGTTATTCGCCTTCCCGGTAAACCCTTTCCCCTTTCCCGGATTTCGAAGCACATGTTTTCGCGCTCGCGGCGTTAACAACACGTGTTCAAAGCCCGAGCGAAGTTAATTATCATGGGAAAGATGCCTGCCAATAAGCGATGTGCATCAACGTAGCCCACTTACCTCTTTATCGGATTAGTCGTGACCGGTGTCAAAGCACGTCTCGATTTTCGGCCTCATTCTGAGGAGGTCCTAAAAGGTAGTCGAATTCATGCGAGACATCAAGAAATCCATGTCGTCGCTCCCACTTGAGCCGCTGCTGCTAATGAACCTGCTCGAGAAGCTTGACAACGAGCTACCTTCAAGAAGCAGCAGCACTAAAGCCGGTGGCACTTTGCCAGCGGCCGTTACGAATTCTTCCGAGGCGAGACCAGCGAGATACCTGGCGAGGACGGCAGTCACATGTGCGCGCCCAGTGTTGGCCAGGCTGGCTCCAGGTCGAATCCGCCGAAATCGGCAGAGCGACTTTTGCCGAATCCGGAGCAAGGCCTGGAGTGGGAGCTGTCCCAAATCGACGAGTGGAACACGTCCGTCTAGATCCCAATTATACAGTGAAATAGGCGAGCTCCAGAAAAGTCGATCCCGCCGCGCTCTAAAACGACCAGTGGAATTAGACATGAGACACTGCTTCAGTAGGATTAATCTCTTTAGCTGAGTTTAATTTCGCGGTCAAACATGGTGCAAATTGTTGTTCAAATTTCAACGCGTCTTCATATTCATTTGTTAAAGCTAGGCACAGTGTCCCAAAATATTTGAGTGTTGTAGCTTGCTTCTCAACTAATCTTAATTCTGATGTCGTTCGTTTCAGTAATATGTTAATTTTTTCATTTAAAAAAGGGAACGGTTATCTTTGTATTGTCAACGCGTGTTTTTGCTCCAATTTAGCACCTCATGTCGACCATGTCGAGATAATTCATCTGATATTTTCTAAGCGAACGCCGTTCATTAATGCTTACTTGCACCTATACATTTCTCGAACTCTTACCCTATTTTTTGAAGCCACATATCAACGCTTCCAACTGTTACTTTTTCGCTAGCTATAATTTGACACTGTTTGACACTGAGGTAGCAGAATATAAAAGCCAAATCATATCATTTCTATAAATACGAATTGCATAGTGGCTCATTCGACGATTGCTGTCTTATAAGTACTGCATTTCCAAACTATAGTTATGAGTTAGATGTTAGATAAGGTAAGCCAGTACCGCACCCTACATCAAAAACTCATAAGCATTGCTGAATAAATATTTTGAATAAGACGAAATTCTACTAACCTGAAAAAGGACGACTCGCTTAAAATAGCCTTCTTGCAACTCCTGATTGCGTCTGCGTATCGAAAATTTCTGGCGAATTAACCTTCGTTATTCCTGCTTTATATACAAATGTAGCGCTGAGATAAAAGAACGGATATCGGGAAGAGCTGTCTTTCAAATAGGAACGAGCATATATCATTCTCATCGTTTTCGGTTATATACGTTCAAGTATATACGTATTCTGCCCACCAAGATAAATTCATTTCCTCTCTATTATCAGTCAAAGACATTTCACTGGTAGTGGCAATGACTGTCTTGTTATGAGACATTGTTTTCATTATCGCATCACTAGAGTTTTAGATAAAAAATGTGGTGTTTAGGGCCTCTTTGTTTGCGCATGCTCCGCTGTATGCTTCTGACCCATTGTAAGATTCCTGCTATATACAGCGTTATGCAAATATATCGATGGCTGTTTGAAGGGTCCGGATGAACTGGTTTGTGAACATTTTGAGCTATGGGTATTTCGAGATATGACAGAAAAACCTGCATTAAGGCGATAACATTTCACTGAAAAACTTTCCCATGTTAGAAGTTATACTGATAAATGTGAAATCCCTACCTATGGCGGCTGTCTGCTAAAGAATGGTGTTTGCATACTTGTACACGTTACCAAATGAAAGCAGGGAATTGCATATACAATTACTCAAGGCTGAATTGTAATTAATTGCAATTATATTTTCCCGTTCATAAAAATAAGTGACCATTACCCCAAAAAGTAATTCGTTACTTTCGTGGCGTTACTTCTAGCATTATTGTCCTCAAGTAAATAACAAAGGGAAGAGGGTTATTCAAGAGTTTGTTGTTACCAACTGTTTCCAATATTGACCTTGAGTACTTTCAGCAACAGCTGGCTCTCGAAAGTTTCGTCAGACATCTTTTCATCATTTCTTAGTGCAGATGTCGACTGCTGCGCTGAACACCCTTTGAAGTGAGGCACTGAATGGGAGTGCCATATCGTGCCTCATGAATGATGCATGCTCTGGATTGTGCTTCTTCAGCGAAGCTACGGAAGCTCTCTTTATCCTGAAGATGAAGCAGAGCTTCGTCGTTGTAGCCGGTGCCTGATACTGTCGGAATCGCGAAGCTCTGAAGAGATCGAGCCTCGGTTGACGAGTTGGTGCATAATAAATTAAGAAATAAACAACAATTAGTTAAAATATTAATCTTTCTTTCTTGATGCCGTTCAAGAACGCGCGGAGCACGTTCCGGCAGTAGCGTGCTCGTATAGGGACCTTAGTGTACTCCGGTTTTCTCCAGATATACCTCCGCTGAGGCAACGCCCAGCGAAGCGCGGAGACCTCACGTGTTCCACTATTTCCTGAAGCTCAGATATCTCAAGCATACGTCAGCTGCCATTTTGTTTCATTTGTAAAAATCTCTGTTTGAAATAAGATCTGTCCTGCTGGGATAAAAAGAGGAGAACAAAAAGAAAGAGGTCATTATCATTTCCGATGTGCTCGCAAAAAGGTGACACAAAAAGAGTGACTGAGATGCAGATAACTTGGCTGTAAGTGGAATTTACAAATAAAGGGGGCCGATTCCGGAATTGAGACTAAAAAGAAAGTAAGTAGCTTTTAAATCCTGGTCCAATAAGGTGAAAAGAAGCAGGAAAAAAAAGATCCTGTTTTATAAGAGAAAATGAGAACTGTTTTGATACATTTTCTGCAGCAAAGCATGAGGATGCTTATGAAAGTTACACCTTCGCTATTATCACAACACTTTTAATGAATTTACGGTCTACGGAGCGTTCGCTCCTGTTGTAACATCATAAAAATGATCGTAGTCACTATAACCGAGAAGGATACTGTTACTTTTTTTGTGCAATTAGTGCCTTGAGCTTTTTCGCAGAGGCACACAATCACTTGGCGTCTTCGATCGCAAAGAAGAGAAAACAGGGACTAAAAAAAGCCGATATATCGGAAAAAGCGGAAAAGAAAAGATTCAGGAGCTTGGTGTTGTAAAGCAAGGCTTTGTGGAACTGGAGAGTGCCAAGATACCTTTTTGCGCTGGTCCGCGCGCGTGACAGCGTGACAGTATGACTTCCCTCGACTGTAGCGATATGAAGACCACTTTTTGTTTTCAAGAAAGGGGGGGGGGGGTTCGTGAATAAATATGTAAAGAGTTAGAACGAATCTGCTACGTAAATATACAAGGAAATTACTTTACAATTAGTCTAGCAAATATGTAAACATTTTGTTACAAAATTACTGGTAAGAGTAGGGGATTACACGTAATATTGTCAGTTGTAACGGATTATGTACAAGTTTGGGTGTACGATTCGTGCAAGAGCAGACAGAGGGAGACATGTAAGATCGCAGGTGACCTCGATGGGCGCTTTCGACGTCTGCTATAGCAGACGACGTTTCATGACCCAGAAGCGATGCGCTCTTTTTCAGCACGAATTGTCAGAGCGTGACTGTCTAATTCTACCAATAAAACAAAACAAAAATAAAGATAAGACAAGAACAAAAAACAGATGTGTTGTCTCGAATATTCTTTTTCGACAATTAATTTCGGCTACGTGTCGTTGTATGATTTGCCCTCTCTGGTTATTACCGGGTCTCTTGTCTGCAACTTTCATCCGTGCTGTTGCGGGGTGTAATTCATCGTCATGGTGCGCTTAGCTCCCAACAAGCGAGTGAAGGTTGTTCTCTGTTAGGAAGGGTGCTAGAGGAGGAAAGAGGTCCGCCGCCGACGTTTTCGGGCAGACTTTTGGTGGCTATTTTCGGGCTCCATGACGATTCTACGTTTGGTGAGGCGCACCTCACCAAGGAGAAAAGTCTCCGAAAACAAGCCACCGACCAACAGCGGTGTCGTCACCCAAGCTGACGCTAAAAACCATGCGATACTCACGGCGCCTTCGCTCCCGTCCGTCCCCCCCCCTTGTCGACTCGTCGAGCACTGCCGACATCTATCGGCTGTTGCGCCAAACAGATGCCTTTGATTTGAGCACGCGGCCGCCTTTATTAGGGATATCAGATTTTTCATTTCCGAATTTTTACTTGGGTAAATGTTTTTCTTCAAGTAGTTATACCCTTCATGCATGTTCTTCGGCCTCATCCGTGCAAAGTCTTAGCTTTATATGTTCAGAAACCGATTTATGCCGTCCATCAAAGAAGCCATTGATCCATTTGACGTACCCTGTATAATACCTTTCATTTTAAGTCCGGCCGCAGCTTTCGCTACTCTCCGATAGAGCGAATGTTAAGTAGCGCCATAAGGGCATCCTCACGGCGCTCATACTCTTGTGGTCACTGGCAGCAAATACCTTGTAAGTCAGTACTGGCAACCTCCGCGGAGCGCGGGCGAAAAGTGATCGCAGCGTCCCTGGCGAGCTCGGAGTCTCCGCTAGCAGACGAATTTTCCACTAGCACATTGGTTCGGCCTATCTCCGTGCAAAATGACAAATGAAGGAGGGCAACGTACAAAGCTTTCAGAACATTCTTACGTTTCAACTTTACTGTTGTTGTCAGTCAATTCGTTTGGTTGTTGTAATTCCTATTTCTCATCAATGTATTGCTTAAAATTGTTATGTCGAATAGAGCGAGCTGGCTAATCCCGTTAAGATCGTCTCCGGATGAAGAAGCAAAAGGCAATTTCGAACCAGAAACGTTACTACGGTGTCAATATACTCTGGAACAAGTCGATTGTGCACATGCGAAAAATTGCCGCTATTACTGAAATTAATAAAAGCGGAGTTACAAAAAAGCTGATTCCTCGCGCGTGCAATAGAAAGAAAAAGGAGAGCGTCGTAGCGCGAATAAAGGCGATTTCGGTCACGTTATACATGATGCACAAATTCCGATTTTTGCGCCGGGAACACTAACGCCTTCTGCGTCTTCTACGATAAAGGCTCGCACCCGCTGGACGGTCGTGTAAGTTCTATTTTTCAAAATGTCCTTTCTTCTTTGGTTTGCGACGACGCACCGCCGCTTTGTTTTTTCTTAATCCTACATTTACCTTTTTTCGCCTTTTTTTTTTTTTTGCTTATTTGACGTTCAAACTTTCGCGTATTTCGCTTTGCCTTGTTTGGCTTAGTTTTTACATTCTTTCGCATCGGCGCTGCCCGGCGGTTTGTCTGCTACTCTATGCCCGAATATCTTGAGGGCCATCTGGAGCTTTGGTGTTATTGTTGTTCATTTCCACTGTCGTCTGCGATAACCTCCTATTTTCACCTTTCGATTGAGTTTCTAATTCGAAATCTTCATATGCACTTTTTTTTATACTTCATAAATATTTAGAAATATGGAAGCTCGGTATACATTTCTATTCGGATTTTACTTGAGTACGCTGGTATGTCTGCTATGGATCACCGTTTGTTGATCAACCGGCAGCCTTTAGGCAGACACTCAGTATCACACATGCAGATAACAGGCATGCCATGCACCTGTTATCTGCATAAATGTATCTGCCTACCACTGCAAAAACAAGTTTTTGCGATGAGGTGAAAAATTGTTGCGTTTCCCGAAGACCCAACAAACTTGAATAATTAAGTTATTTCAAAGTAAACTGGAAGAGCTATCCAAGTCTCGGCTTCAAGATGGCCACTGACGCCTTAACACGCGATAATGACAACTCCACAGAGATCGCAGAGAACTTCACGGACGACATACCAGAGGCACAACTGAAAATCCAGTCCTATCTAGCCATGTGGGCAGCCAGCAACGTTATTGGATTGGCTCAGTTACGGAACTGCTCATAGACGCTGCATGCACAAACAGTACCCCCCCCCCTCACTCACCACGACTCGCCCGGCGTCGCTCGACGCGCCGCCGGACGGCTTCTTTGGTAACTGAATCGGGATACGCTCGTTTCAACGTTACTAGAAACGTAAAAACCAACGGAAAAAAACTCTTTTTGTAGTAACTTTTATTTGAGTTAAGTACAAAATTAGGGGCGCTTGATGTTTTTTTAAATTTTTAGTTTGCAAGGTTTTGCAGCACAATTCATATTGTTTTTATACAACCATGCCTCAGCGGTGATTTCAGGTAGCGCGTCCCGACCAAGGCGCATCTTAACGTCGGTGATATTACGCGGCGCGTCCGCTGGGGAGATGGGGGTGGCACCCCGGTAACCCTTTCCACTGTATCTGTTTCGGCTCCGAAATGGCCGATTGAAGACAAAATAGATGTCACGTGCAGTTCCTCGAGTGACCGCTGCGGGAAAATGGCGGCGTTGTGATCGCCATTTAGCGCTTCAGCTGTGCTCTTTGGAACGCACAGTTATGAAACGAAAATATGGATGGCGCCTCCAACGACGACAGGCGGATTGAAGTGAGTGAGGGGGGGTGCCCCCCTCCGCGGGAGTTCCACAACTGAGGTAATCTAGTAACGTTGGCAGCCGGCCAGATCCGTCATGCTTGCTAAGTCCTACTGCAATCAGAGACATGGAACACCTCGAAAGACATTTTGTTGAAGAACAAGAAACACTCGTATGCGAGAATGACACCACCTTAAGATTTAGCTCGTCACACAGCCGGTAACATCAGCTGTGATTTCGACACACATTTCTCTGATATATTGCACGAAACAAAGGTTCAGATGAAGGCACACTTGAGGACTCTGATCGACACTCGAAAGAAAGGCAGGGTGTGCAAGGATTGCCTGGACATGTGCGTCAACAAGTACTTGAATGTACTTTTGAACTGCTCCTTCAAGCGAGCAAACAAACGACCTGCCAAAAGTAATTGGGAAAAGAAATGCAAACGAAAAAAGGTTACACACTTTTAGCACCTAACAGAATGCAGCGTGCGACTCTTATTTACCGGAAGTGTAGTTCGACTACGTTTTTTCTTCTTGTTTTTCTTTGTTATTACCGACACCGCGGAAGCAAATAAACAAACTTGTAACGTGCAGCTAAAAGCAAAAGTGAACCTCTTTTTGTTTATAAAGTTTCTTTGTCTTGCTTCCGCTTTGTTTGTTGTGAACTCAACACCGACGGCGACCACCACTTGCTCATTTTCAATGCTCCTACCGACGCCCCGAGCGATCGTGGTCGTTGAAGGAGGTCTTTGTTGGGTGATTTATATCTTTGCATGGTCTGCTAACTTCTTTGTTTCATTCGCCGTTGTTCGCGTCTCTTCCCCATTTCTTTTTATTTTCGTCTGGGATGGAAACCCATCTTTTCTGCAAAGTTCGAAAAGCACTGTCATTTTTCTCGATACTTTTTGTTATTGTTATTCTTCAGAGGCTGGAGGGCTTGCTCTGGTATTCTTAACATGTTGTTTGGGCACGTCTTAATAATCACCTATTCAGGTAACAAATTGTAACAACACAGTTAGTAACGGATCAACAGTAACCTCTTACGACGTAGTCCGAGTAGCTAAACGCCTTTTTTCCGCTTTCCAGATGCGCTTCAAACGCGTGTGATCCCCTGAGTGCTGTTTGAGACAGCTAAATAAAGTGCTCTATCTTCCCAGATGTGCTTCAAACACGTGTGATCTCGTGAGTGGCGTTTGAAACAGCTAAATAAACCTCTCTATCTTTGTTTTCGCGCCCTTTGTTATTTGATTGTCGTTGCAGATGCGATCAGTGGATTCCGCTCTGGAAGCGGACTAACCGTAATGAATGCTTTCAGCTGTTCGGGTGACGAAACAGGGCTCGCAAAGCTCAAGGACGTCGCGGAGCCTACACTCTTCCATTGCGTCGTCTGCTTCCGTGGACAAGGCGCAACTGTCACGCCTCGCCACCGCTCTCATGGGTTTTCGGATGAGTTTGCAGTAGAGGCGAAGCTTATCGTTTTTTCTGTCAGCTTATAAAAAGCAGGTTGTAGCTCGTGATTGCTCCACAGCCAAGGAAATCGCAGTATTAGCTAATAAGAAATCCGGAGAGCCAATGACTACGCAACAAGCGTGAACACCTAAAGCCACGCTCTGCATTACTTAAAGGTGCCCAAGGAGGTTTCTGTGATCGCCTAAATGTGGCGGTAACACACCCAGCAGGCCACTGAGCATCCTCGAAATTCATTGGTCGTAACGGTACGCGGACGATCTCTTTATTACAAAAGCGATCAAAGTTCGGGACACGCCGAGGTCAATCTCCGGCGATGGGAGGAGCATTGTTCCCGCAGTCAGGACGACATCAGAACGATGTAAACGCGACATTTCGTTGAGATTGCAAACGCTGTTAATACAAAAATGTGCATACTTTTGTAGATGATTACAGCGAATAAGGGTAGTCCAAAATTGTATTTTTCTTTCGCGGAGAGGGAACATAATATTGCAAGAATCGTCTCAAAAAAGGGCACTCTGGTTTTGTTTCTCGGGGGTCGTCTTTTTTTCTTTTCTTACGCGAGAGTGATGAGTTTGGTCGTCAGCTGTCGAGCGCGCGATCGCTGGGTTGAATCATAGCCCTCTCTATACTCACAAAGTTTGGCAGTTCGACGACGGAGATATAGAGTGTCCGGTCGCAGATGTGGAGCGCGAGGATGTGGTAGCAGACAGCATTTCTCGTGGAACCTGGTCGTCAGCGCACAGCTTTTGCAGTAGCGAGGACCCGAAGCATGGTTTTAAACCCCGACAAGACAACAAGCGGTAGCACGAGGAACGCCAGGAGCACGAGCGGACATTCCATCACTCAGGAGAAATGTGTTTTGGCGTCTCGCCGCAGCGGGGCGCCCGTCACGTGGTCTTCTCCCCCTCCACCATCCGTTGTCTGCCGCTCTACCTTTTCAGTTTCGGCGGCCACTTCTCGTGGCGATCTGCCAGGCTTTGTCAGTATATAGGAGGCTGTGGTTGAATCTTAATCATGGCTCTATGGGCAACGAGCCGCGCGCATCCGAGATATCACTCCGCGGTTCCACCGGTTGGAAATTCGAGGATCCTTCGGTCGCTACTGGCTGACACTAGTTTTCCTAGTTTTGGAACAAGCTCCTCCCATCTCCCCAGATGATCTCGGCGTGTTGTGATCTTTGATTGTTCTTTTTATTAGGAAAATCGGGCGCGTACCGTCATGATTTAGAGACTTCTAGAATGCTTTGGGAGCGATGAGAGTGATTCATCGCTATATATGGGCCATCACAAAAACCTCCTCTGGGAACCCTTAAGTCATATCGGCGCCTCCCATGCACACTCCGTTCACCCCTAAGATAGCAGTGCACAGGAAGGTATACGTGCTCCTTCGACTATTCGTAGGCCCATATATTTCGCCACGTGATCACGCTCCCGCCCCATACCCACGCGCAGTGAGAGAGCGTGGTCACGTGATGAGAGGGAGACCGTCAATTGGTCTGCCGATAGCGTAGCTCCCATTCCATTGTAAGGTTAGGACAGAGCGGAGTGTCACTAGACCATGCTCGCTGGCCCCGAGCAGTGGCAAGCGGAAGGGAGGCGGAAAATACTACCTGTGGATGCGGCGCGGTTGAGCCACCTAGGCGTGCAGCACCAACCTGTCATGTAGTGAAGCCAGGGTTGGGAAGAAACACTCAAAAGTATATTTCGACTTACAAATACTGCTATACATTAAAATAGTAGTTAAAATACTGATACTAAAATATATCTGTAAAATGTATCGGAAATACATTTGAAATTGAGGCAAAACGTCTTTGGGAATACAAATGCAGGAACACATTTTAAAGAGGGCAGAAATACAGATACAGAGATACTGATGCTGCAATACATTTTTCAAATTTGTTTGAGACGCCAACTGAGATGAAGATTGAAGTTTGAAGATGAAGTTTTTGATCCGAAATTACTTTCCCGTAGGCTTGGCACTTTGCCTTAGTGGGTTCGGACGACCAGGAGTCTTCAATGGGCTCGAAAAAGCGTTCCATCAGGGACCGACCACGGTCCCTTCCCTGACATCCTGTCTGTCTGACGAGGGATGGAAAGACGTCGACCTTTAGATAAACTCTATTTCACCCTATATCCCATCAAAATGTCACCACGCCCCGTTCCAATAAGGACGCCCCTGTCAACATTGATCACATGGCGTCACAGTGGAATGAACAGGTATTCTTTATCTGTAGGTGTGGCCTTGAACATAAAACTTTACCGCGCTGCTGTATGAAAGCGCAATACGTACTTTCGTTGTAGGTTACCTCGTTCAAGATCGTGCAGGCAGTGTCATTTGGAATTTTTGAGAATAGTGGACCATCTGAAGCATCCTGGAACACATGTCTTCTCTACTGTTACGGTTGAAAAAACGATACGGTGGCATCCCTGTTGTGATGGTCCTTCCTGCAGACATTCCGCCACCGACGCATGGATTCCAGTCGTCAAGCTTCGCCTAGCATCATCCAAACAGAGACCTCGTGAATTGCGACCTGATATTGCTGGCACAGGTGCGAGCTCTCCGAGAAACAGCGCGCTCGAGACGAGTCGCTGGTGTACGAAGCCTGGGTCGGCACTGCGAAACCACGTCTGGCCTCTGTCCTGAAATCGGTTCACCAGAGCAGCGGGTCACGTTCACGTCGGCTGATGACGTACCTTTGAGCCGTGCAATATTACAGGCGCAGCCGCAGACGCCTGCGAATATCTGTTGAACTTCACTGCGTGAGTCATCCTACTATTTCAAGTAAACCACCACCAGGCTCGTGTTGCAACGGACTGTGACTCATCTTTGCCGGCTGGGTGTACTGTGTACGCTAAGGCAAGACAGACGCTTAGCATAGGGCATTGAATGCTAGCAAACAATGACTCAAGAAATCCCTACCTAAGGACCTACGGCAGAAGATGCTCTGACTCCACTCCTGGCACGCCACCTGGGTCGAGTCCCCGACTATGCGCGACAAGTCTCAGATGAGAGAAGAGAACGCATAGAAAAATAGTATGGAGAATCGGAAGGAACCTTGGTCAGAATAGTAACAATGGCCCAGCATCTTCTCGAACCTAATGCCATCAGAAGAAAAAAAAAATCGTTTTTTTTTTTTTGAGGGGGGGGAGGGGGAGGAGGGGAGTGTGTTTCTCGAAAAACGTTACGAAACACATTCCATCATGACTATATCGCGATACAAAGAAACATTCCAAATGTATTTCGATACATGAATACAGCTACTGATGAAAAAATTGTATCGCGATACAGAAATACAGATACAAAATGTATTTCTGAAATACTATCGCGAATACATTTGTATCACGATACTGCCCAACCCTGAGTGAAATCAACCATCTCTTCCGTAGGAGACTCAACGGCGGTGCCCCAGCAGCAGCGAAAGCAAGGTTTTAAACGCCTTGACCGACACTCTAAGGCTCGGTGACCAGCTCGTGTCTTTCAGCGGAATGTTAATTATTATTTTTGCGTCGTTCACTCAAAGACGAGTTTTCGTCAGCTATTTCTGCTCGTCCGACTCACAGTAACCACCAAAGCCCCCAAATAGGTGAGCGGCGTTTGGCAACTGCTGGTTCCATTGGAACTTTTGTTTCTCTGTTGACAAATGCGACAATGAGCTGCATACCCGTGCAAGCATAATTCTAAGACCTCCAGGCTGTAGTTTTCAGAATGATGTTTAGACAGGCTTGCAGATCATTGTCGTCGTTCGGCAACAGCTAAAGAAAATTTCCTAAGGAACCGGAAGTTGCCAAACGCCGCTCACCCACGGCCAAGAGGTCAAAGTGTTCTAGGGTGATTCCACGAGAAATCGAACCAGCAGGTCCACTCAACATTTTTATTTTTTCTGTTTTTTTTATATGTGATGTGCACTCAAATGAATCGCACGAAACGGAACTTTTTGTCTCGAAACCGCGTTTTCACTACGAGAAAAAAAAATGAGTCAAGATTGCGCGACAGCGCCGCTCCCACCGTGGACTGCATTAGGTGCCAACTCTGCGGTCCTGTGGAAGGCAGGCAAAGAGTGGTACGACAAAAATGTTTCCTGTTTCATGTAACACACCAAAGTTTAAGTCAAGTGCATGCAAATATTGTGTGCTTTATTAAATAAAAAAAAATTATGAAAAATTCCTAACTTTCGACCAGGTGCAACAAACTCACTAACTTTCAGGCCTTCTACCTCAATCTGTATGACATTAACGAGTTCGAAAGCTACACATAATATAGGCCAGGGCATCTAAATTATTCGTAAAAAATATGAGCTTCCGATAAAAATAATAAACATAACAAAAATTATTTTGAAAAAACACATTTTAAAAAATACCCATATTGAAAAAACGAAATAAAAAAACCCAGTCTCGATTTTATTAAAAATCTTGGGTACAACTCTCCTTAGGCCAGGCAAAAGAAAGTACAAAACATGTTGCATCATTTGCTTGGTACAAAAATTGTAACCGGTCAAAGTGGCGGTTGCAAAGCGTCTTGACTCTGGCGTTTTTCTATTCTCCCCGCTGCTAACTTTTTTTTTTCTAAAAAATTTCAACTTTCTTTTTTTGTCACAAATAAGAAAATTTATGTGTTGTAGCTTGCTGCCAGAGAAGATATCTTTCCAGATTTTCTTTTGCTTGTGGCTGTTCTACGGGCACTCATGAAAGTTTACGCTCATGCGTGCAAGGTTCTGGTGGAGAACCAGCATGTCACACTTCTGTGTTCGCATCAGTTTTGTAGCTGCCCCGGGCACTTGTGAAGAACATACAAACACGAAACGATGATTCCTGTTTCGGCGCGCGCCGTAGCAAAATACGAGCTCCTGCTCGGTGAACCACTGCATGTGTGTGTTTGGAAAAAGGAGGAGGGAGGGGGAGGGGCGAAGGAGGCTGGGCAAGGCGTCCTGCCTTGCCCAGCCTCCTTCGCCCCCCCCCTCCTCCTTCTTGAACTTGATCGCGCTTGGACTTCGCATGTCTCGTTTATTAGAACTGTAGATAATAAAAGAACGACGCTTCGGGTACAAGGGTACGGGACGCTTATGTTACGGCGGAGCCAAGGAGGAGGTTTACGTCTGCCGCGCGGTATACGTGGCTCGCGGTCACTCTCGCTGTCAGGAGCTGGTAAGATATTTGAGCTCGCGTTTACCGCCGGGCAAACATACACATCTTCCTTAGCTCCGCCGTAACATAAGCGCACCGTACTCCTGTACCTGAGGCGTGGCTCCTTTATTCTCTACAGTTCTAATAAAAGAAACTCGAGCAGTCTTCAGCCTGACTCCGGCACGAACGTTCATGCGCTTCCTTCCTTGCGTCTAAAAACGTAACAGCTACCTAAAGATGACGGCTCGTCAACGCTTTCCCTTAAAGGAAATTTGGAGAATCCACTGAACTCTGATCGCATCAAGGTGGATTACTGTGACAGTTCATCTAGACTCTTTTAGAATGCGCGGTGGCAGAATTGATGTCTTCGTGGCAGTGATATCATCTGGACAGCTGTGTGTTTGTGCGTGTGTGCCCAGGAAAGGCACACAAGATGAGCAGTGCGGTCATGTCCTCTTGGTGGCGGGAACTGCTGCAACCGAGCTCACTGCAATTAAACCTTTTTAAATCTGATTATAGCGAATGTGCCATCTTGACATTGGTTCGAACTCGCAAGGCAGCCAGGAAGGCCAACAACAATTTAATATTATATGTGCCCGTTCTAAGCAACAGAAGCATCGCTAACTTTTGTAGTGTTTCGTGTAAATACATACTATCAGACTGAACTTCTTGTATGGAGCGGTGAAAAAAGTGAACTTTTTCAAAGAGTGCAAAGAGAGACCAGCGGCGGGGAGAAGCGAAAGCGCCGGAGTCAAGACGCTTCGCAACCGCCACTTTGACCGGTTAGATAGAACTTTTGTACCAAGCAAATGGTGCAATGTTTTTGTACGTTTTTTTGCCTGGCCTAAGGAGAGTTGTACTCCAAAGTTTTAATAGAATGAAAACCATGTTTTTTTTCAATATGTGTATTTTTTTAGATGTGTTGTTCAAAAATGATTTTTTAATGTTTATATTTTTACCAAAAATCATATTTCGTAAGTATATTTTGGATGCCCTGGCCTATATTGTGTATAGTTTTCAAGCTCGTTAACGTCATACATATTGGGGTAGAAGGCCACAAAGTTAGTGTATTTGTTTCGCCTAGTCTAAGTTATGCATTTTTTATATATTTCTTTATTTTATAGAAAAATAATAATTGCATGCAGTTGACTTTAACTTTGATGCATTATAAGAAACAAAAGCAATTTTGTCGTACCACTTTTAGCCTGCCGTCCACAGGACCGCAAAGTTGGCAACTATTGCAGTCCGCGGTGGAAGCAGGGCCGTCGCGCAATCTTAATTAAAGCATTTTTTTTCTCAAAGTGAAAACGCTTTCTCGATAAACGAAGTTGATTTTCATCTGATTCATTTGTTTGTACATCGCATATAAAAATAAAAAAATGTCGAGTGGACTTGCAGGTTCGATTTGTCGTGGAATCACCCGTCGTAAACTTTCATGAGTGCCCGTAGACAGCCACAAGCAAAAGAAAATCTGGAAAGATATCTTCTGTGACAGCAAGCTACAACACATAAATTTTCTTATTTAAAACAAAAAAAACAAAAAGTTGAAATTTTTTGGAAAAAAAAAGTTAGCACCGGGGAGAAACGAAAAACGCCGGAGACAAGGCGCTTTGCAACCGCCACTTTGACCGGTTACAATTTTTGAGCCAAGCAAATGATGCAACATGTTTTTGCACTTTATTTTTGCCTGGCCTAAGGAGAGTTGTACCCTAGAGTTTTAATAAAATCGAGACCTGGCTTTTTTTTATTTTGTTTTTTCAATATAAGTAGTTTGTTGACAATGTGTTTTTTAAACACTTTTTTGTTATGTTTGTATTTTTATCGGAAGCTCATATTTCTGACAAATAATTTAGATGCCCTGGCCTATATTATGTGTAGCTTTCGAACTCGTTAATGCCATACAGATTGAGGTAGAAGGCCTGAAAGTTAGTGTGATTGTTGCACGTGATCGAAAGTTAGGAATTTTTTATATATTTTTTTAATTCATAAAGCGCACAATATTTGCATGCAGTTGACTTAAACATTGGTGTGTTACATGGAACAGGAAACATTTTGCACGTACCACTTTTTGCCGGCCTTCCACAGGACCGCAAAGTTGGCACCTAATGCAGTCCGCGGTGGGAGCAGGGCCGTCGCGCAATCTTGAAACATTTTTTTTTCTCTTCGTGAAAACGCGGTTTTGAGACAAAAAGTTCCGTTTCGTGCGATTAATTTTTGTGCACATCACATATAAAAAAACCAAAAAATAAAAATGTCGATCTCTCGTGGAATCCACCCTCTACTTGTTCGCGCTCCACAAGCGCCGCCTTTACGCGCTTGTTTTTTTGGTATTCTGTCTCATGAAAACTCTTTTGAAACAGGGTGGTCACACCCAGAAAAGTATTCTACATGTTAAAATCATGTATGTCAATATATCCTCAACATAATGTGCGTGCTACATGCTTTAAAAGAAGGAATGCGAAAAAGGGCCGCTTGGCGGCGCTACCTAGACGCTCGTGCGGCAAGGGATGGCAGTGGGGTTTTACTGATGGCATGGGGGTTTTATAGCCTCACTTCTTTTTCAGTGCGGAGTGAATATAGTTTTCAAATTTAAATATTCTAAGCTTAAATGGTAAGACAAAATGGCTAGATGACGTAAGCTACCGCCCGGTCCAAAGGGCTCAGCTGTATTCATCCATCCATCCATCGATGCATGTTGCGGGGTAGAGAATCGAGCCTCGACATCCTTCGGGGAGAAGCATACAGGCATAGTTTAACATATGTGAACCATGAACCTTTCCAGAGCTTATTGCCCGGGCAAAAAATGCTGAGTCACTGAACTGTGGACGCATGCGCAGAGTCTGATATAACGCAGAGCAAAGAAACTGCCCAGGCTCAGAACGCGTTCCACAGCCCAGCAGGCAAAGTATGGCAACGCGCAGAAGGGAATTTTCGCAAAGGTCTATAGGAGGCACTGCTTGTACTACGTGACGAAATTACGTTTGCGATCCTGCATTCTGTTTGCGCCTCGATCCTGCGTTTTATTTCTGCGCGTGATTGGTTTAACCAGTGCCTCCTCTATACTTGCAAAGCCTAATGGTTCGACGACGGCGCCATAGAGTGCTCGATCGCAGATTTGGAGCGCGAGGACCTGGTAGCAGAGAGCATCAAAGAGCCATTTCTCGGATAACCTAGAGTAACTGTATAAATGCTACGCTTGCGTCGCAGAGTATCGCGATGATGCCATTCTTAGCCGAGCAGTGCGGGAAGCCAAGGTCGGTTTTTGCAGGGGACATGAAGGCGCAGACTCGATGTGGCCGTGCTGCAGGGAAAATAGTGCGGCGTGCGGCGACTAGTCGTTCATGCGCCGTCATCGTCCTCCCTTCGTTTCCTGTTTACCTTTCGATCGCAAAAGCGCGCCCGCGGGTCGCGCAACGTCGTGGTATGTGGTGTTCTCGGCTCCACGGTGTTGGCGGTGTGGTGTCGTGGTGAAGTATTGCCAATGTCGGCTATGAAGTGAGGGGACAAAGGACAAACCCTTCGATGAGATAGTGCGTTCAGGAGCAGTGAGGGGTAAATCGTCTGCTGTGGTGACAACATCGTTTTGTTGGACGGCGGCCTGGTCATTCTGGGGCAAGAGACTGCCTAGTTTCCTTGATTTAGAGGCGAGACCATTGGCGTAGAGATACGAGTTGACCTCACTAATTTTGTCGATCATTTTTCCGTGAGCGATAATGGAAAGCTGAGTCAAGGGACTTAAGGAGTCTTTTAGCGACGGTGAGCTTTTGGCGTAATCGAGCAGAGTTGTTATTATCGGACCTGAGATGTGTCATCATTAGCTGGAGAGCAACATTATCTTATCTTTGATTGTGACACTTTCGGAGGGACGGATCATTAAAGTTATTAGCAGAGTGCAGACAAAAGCCATTAGGAATTACCCAGTTGCGTAGGCACCGCTTCAAAAAGAAAGGATACTAGCTGGCTCAGTGAGCTTGAGGGCCGTTGAAAAAATTTCAAGAGCTGGGTAGAACTGGGGACGTGGCAAAGTATGAAAACCTGGTGGTGGGCAGAGTGTTTCCACTTACATTAGACATGGAGGAAGAGGTGTGGGCTTGGAATTTGAAGATGTGGGGTTCTGTCGGGCACTGTTAGTATATTAGTAGGGATTTGAAAGGAAAGGGATGTGCCAGGGAAAAAGAAGTAAACGACGTTGCGACCAAACGGTCTTCTTTAGGTATACTAAAAGGAGAGACGACAGATCCAAAGATATATACAATGTATATACAAAAGGCGGAGGTAACATGTGACAAATGTGACGTGCTGGAGTAATAGAGGGAGGGGGAAAAGTTGTCAGCTAAGTTGCTAGAGGTCTGTGAGTCAATCGGAAGAGAAATGCGGGCAGGGGAGGCTTAGCGCACCCCGCGTGACCACCGAAATAATTATTTTTTTAGAAAAGGGGAGAGAGAAAGGAGCGGGCGAAAGTGGAATGTCTAATAGCCGAAAGAAAGTTTTTTTGCTTAAACCGGATGGGAATTCCGTCTTTAGGTTAAAAATTAATCTGTTTTCATCCTTTTTACATGAGGTGGCTGTGTGGACGCCTGATTTGACGACGCATACTCGAATGTTGGGTTCGGAAGGATTCTTGGAGAAGAAGTGTTTAGATACGTGCGTGAAGAAGTCATGTGTAAGTCGGCCCACTCCTTCTAGTCTGAAAAGTCTATGGTGTTTTCGGAAGCGTTCGTGGAGTCGGCGGTTAGTTTTGCCAATATATAAAAAGGCAGGACCGAGTGTGCAGGATATAATGTATATCAAATTAAACATTGTAGTGAAAAACCCGAGACTGAGGTAATGACAGACGACGACAAGAAAGAGAAGGAGAACGTCTCAAGCACAGCTAAACCTTTATTGAGAAAAGAACCCTTTATATAGGGTTGAAAAAAAGAAGGAAGGAAAGGAAATCTTCTTGACATCACCTCTCTCCGCACAAGACACGACACCACCTCTCTCCCCAAAAGACACGACACCGGACCTCTAACAATGGGGTCAAACCAACAAAAGAACTGACAGCCACCAAAGATAACATATCGTAAAAAAAAACACGCTGGGAAAACTACAAATTTCACTGGACCTTTCACTGCGAAAGTCAGCTAAAAGACTACACGCACACACATAAAAAAATGTTAACAATACTATTAGAGATTTAGAAATCGCTTCCATTCCGCATCTAAAGACAAAGAAGGCTTGTTCACAGCATTCCCATGCTTCGTTATTGCGATTGACTCTTTCAGTAGGCGCTTGTGCTCGTTTTGTTCTTTTACAATGGTGGTTGTAGAGTTCCATAAAGGCACGCAATTTGTACACTCCTGAATATGCTTGGATACCTCGGAATATGGATCCTTGTTTTTGACACAACGTTTATGTTCGCCTAGTCTATCATTAATACAACGCTTCGTTTGACCTATATAGCACAAACCACAATCAAAAGGGATCTTGTAGACTATACCTGCAATACATGTAACACACTTTTCCCTGTGTTTCTTTAAACAACCTTTCTGGGCGGAAGCGAACGGAGTTAAT
The DNA here is from genome assembly GCA_037355805.1 of Ixodes ricinus. NCBI lineage: Eukaryota > Metazoa > Arthropoda > Arachnida > Ixodida > Ixodidae > Ixodes > Ixodes ricinus. Next base: position 46,866 of record JAZHYW010017497.1, on the reverse strand, counting down.
CGTTTCAAACTGCTATCTGTGCTAAACGCCATGCGTAAACCAAACATCACCGACTGATTTTAAATTGTGTGAAATTTTATGAAAAACGGTACGACTACAAACTTGTTTTGCTCGGGCATTTTCCTAATTTGTTTGTCTTTCGCAACAATGTACGAAAGCTGCTTGGAAATAAATTCTTGAGGATTCTTTGCAACATTTAGCCGGGAAAATACAACTTGAATCGACGTCATAACGGAGTGCCAACAATACTCTTGAACCGCGTTGTTAATCATGTTTCGAACCAATCCTGCTTTGACATGCTTTGAATAGCAACTATCAAAAGGAAGTACTGGTTTAGCCTTGTCTTTGCCATATGACCAACATAAACCGGGGACCAATCTGAGCTGGAGGTCTAAATACTGAAGTACGTTGTTGGCTGGCTTTTCTATTGAAAACTGCAACTCCGGTGCCTCCTTGTACACGGTACTCTCAATGGAACCAGCAAGGGCTGAGTCACGGACACATACCAAAATGTCATCCACGTATCTTCTTATAAGTACTGAGCTCGGAGGATAATGTTTGATCATCTAATGCAATTCTAGGTCTAAGCTCCGGAGGTACATTTCTGAGAGGGCCGGGGCGACAGTCGAACCAATACAAACGCCTTGACGTTGAATGTATTTCCGCTCATTATAGTTTACCACTGTCGACTTTAGATACAGTTCAAGTATCCTTAGAAAAATCATTAATCTCTATACCAGACTGGGACTGAAACCGAACTAAATTCTCCTCTAGAAACGAGCGGACCCTAGAAAGCAAAATGGCTGGTTGGAGTGAATAATACAAATCCTTAATATCCAGGAAAAAATCGTGGAAACTTATCCATGAAACGGTTGAATACCTAATATCAAATCCATGGAAGAACCTAATGCTAACGGGCTCTTAAAATCTAGGCAAGAAAGACCATTCTGAAGGAACGTGGAGACAGTTTTTTGACACGTGCCATCTTCGTTTATAACTACTATCAGAGGAAGGTCAACCTTGTGGTCTTTCAAAAAGAACCTAATGGCAAGCGTATCTTTCAAGTTACCATTCAGTCTGGCAGCCAAGGACGTAAAGTCGCTGTCCTTAAAAGTCCTAACTATTAGAAGATTTACAGCTGTGATTATCAGGGATTCTCATAAGCAGGTTTTGAGGAGGGTCAGTGTGTTTGCACGTAAGGCATTTCAGAGCGCCACACGGCGTGGTACCGGGGAGCAAAGTCGGAGGTTTTGTGGACCGGTAGTCGCTCAAATGTGCAAATCCCTTTTAGTGCTACTGTATTCTTCAAGAAATACATACGATCTGAGTGCGGGAGAGATAATTATGTTATTTTGCCTCAAAAATGGAACAAAATCTCACTAAGACGATTTTTGCAACGAGTACACCTTTTCTATGCAACGCGGTTGTAAGAAATGAATACCATGACGAAGTATTTATTTATTTACACTTGATCCTGCCGCGCCCCTTGGGGCATAAGAGCAGTGACAGAGGCAACTAAGGGGTTTGAGGAATAAGCGTGGTGCATATGTTACAGAAAATAGGAAGCGTGGCAACAGTCTCCAGTCTCTCGCAATACAAACAGAAAATGGTGAGTGGCAGTGTGAGAGAGCTTCGTTATTGAATGGGTAGCTTATATTGTTGGGTGGTCGTAGTGTAGAAGCATATATTTGGGGAGCACTGAAGTACGCAAAACATCATTTCACAACACTTCCGAAAAAATGAGCACAGTTTTATTGCACTCACGCCGAATTCACACACAACCACAAAAATGTGTTTTCCTCTGGTTGAAATTTTGTATCAGGCGGACATTCCACCAGCGACCTCGACGCTCGTGGCAGTAATATAGGAGCTGCCAGAGCTGCACAAATATCTGGCCACGTCGGCCACTTCCTCGGGACGAGCAGAATCTCTTCAGGAGAGTTGCAGTGGAGGCCACTTTCCTTAACTCCTCGAGCATGGAGATCATGGGAGTGTCGGTTGGTCCGGGCAGTAGGGCGTTCACTCTTATGTTTGTTCCTGCCAACTCTTGGGCCAGAGACTTTGTGAATGCAATGACACCGCCTTTGGAAGCTGTGTATGCGGCAAACTTGGCGCATCCGCCCTTGCCCGCGATGCTGGCTATGTTAACTATGGAGCCCTCTGGTACTTTTCTCTTCAGCATTTCCCTTACAGCAGCCTGGTTGACCAGGAATGTGCCCTGAAAAAGAAATAGGTATTTATTTTTCAGAGTGTTTGTTAGTTATGATTAGTGTTCCGTCTTTCCGGCGTTTATTGTATTCTTCGAACTCTTCAAGGCGTGCTTCTGGGTTTATTTTCCCTGAGATTATGCTTTATCATTGAGAATATTGGGCGTTGAAAAAATCTGTGTTTATTCGACATATTAAAAAAAAATAGGACAGGACAGTTGGATTCCATACCTCCAGAGATCATGGAGCGCACGACTCGACTACATTGAAATTGGCTTTTTACCAGTAATAAAATAAAATAAAGGGCTAGTAATTGTTGCATAAAGTAGTTTGCACACAGACAGTTCAGTGGGGATTGTATTCCGGGCCAACACAAGATTCAGGCTGGAGATAGAGATATCTTGAGGTTTGGAATTCCCTTCCTAAAGATTTGGTTAAAATTGGGGATTTTTGGCGTTTCTAGATTTTGGCAAAATTGGCTCGGAAGTTGATTCGCGGGGTTTATTGTTAAACACCAAAAACGGAGAACCTTTGGTATTCTATACCAACCTTGAGGTTCACCCGCAGCAGTTCGTCGTAGGCGTCTTCTGTCATATCCACGACGGCACACTGCTTGACCACACCAGCGCAGTGCACCACGATGCTCAAAGGACTCCGGCACTGAGAGCTGACGCTGTCCACGAGGGAAGCAACGGAAGACGAATCGCCCACGTCCACGTGAACAGCCATGTGAGATTCTCCTGGTAAACAGCAAGCACCATGTTTTGCCGCAGGTTAGATGCCACGTTATGACTATGTCAAATCTGGAGGTTCTGAAACATTTTCCCAGTTCTGAACTGCCCGGCACATGAGAAAAATGGAGATTTGCCTAGCTGCGATAGGGGAGTAAGAAAAATCTAATTCCACTGAAAATAAAGTATAAGATCGAGTCTTCCAGGTGCACCGTTGCAACGATGCACCTAGGTTTAGAAATTATCCCCTGACCTTTTCGAGATTAGTGCAGCACTCTAGGAACTGGAATTAACCACCAGCTAGGTGCCAGTAAAGCAACCAGATGTTAAGAGTTGCCATGTATCCACGACAAGAAATTTTGACATTTAATGACTAGATAGGTGGCAAACCCTACGGTATTCATGCCGGGATGACAATTTCCAGCAAGCATTTGTCGGCTAATACAGAAACATTCATGTTGCACATGCAAGCCCCTATCATCGGCAAACAGGTCTAAAATATCCCAGCAAAACTTTGTTATAAGGTTATAACTGTACTCTTTACGATATTCGATATTATAGCCATTTCCAAGCGACCTGTACTAATCAGACTAGCCTCATTAATAATTAGTACGCTAGTAAAACGAAATTGTTTCAGCAATATTTTTATTCTTGAATGAGCATGTTAGAGTACACAGACACAAACTATGACAAACGTTGCAACAGACGAGGGACCAGTTTGTGCTTTATATCTAGCGGTATAGGGTGGCCATTTATAATTACATCCATTATTAACAAAACATGTTTTTTTACATTATATCTGACAGCACACGAATCGACAAAACCTGAGCTATAATTTTTGGTTCAAGAATAATCAGGAAAGAGAACTACTACGCAATAAAATTTGAGCCCATTCCTACAGCAAGTCGTTTGATCCTTGCGCAGGGAGTGCGGTGACGTCAGAGCGACACCGAGTTCTGATTGGCTTTAACTGGAATAATAGTGGGTAGAGCTCAATGCTGGATCAGAGCCGTGTATAGAGAGAGTTTGGTGAATGGGAGGCGCGGGCAGAGCCAGGGCGTGCGCCAGACTCGGAAGAGGGCTTGGCATGCTCTCTTGACCAACCAGAAGCCGAAAAGAATCCCCTAGCGATGGTGGCGAGAAACAGTTCTGATCAAAGGTATATGTTCGTATATGGTTTTAATGAGCGCGTAAGAGGGAAGTGTGGTAACTCTTCGTGGTTGAAAATAGGGTGCATGTGAAGTTTCGATCATGATCATGCAGAAAGATGTAAGAAACGAATGCGCTGCTCGACTCTGTTTTTCTCGGACAGAGCGTGACCGCTCGGACGGCAGATTACAGGCCCTTGGCGCTTGGCGTACGGATTATGTCGATCGTTCGGGTAGTCGCACTCTTCCACCATCATTTTGGATGAGCGTGATTGAAACATCGCGTGTACCATATTTTCAGTCACCGAGAGTTACTCGGATGCACTTATCAGGTTTGTTTCTCGCGACAACCGCCAGGGTATTATTTCCGGCTTCTGGTTGGTCACATTTGAATTTCTGAAGACGCCCTGGAACACGCCCAGCCCGCTTTCGGCCAATGGGGCCTCCTCATTTGTCTCCTATACTTCCCAACGAATGGCCAAACTCTCCACATATACGGCTCTGTGCTAGATGTCTGCGAGGTCTACCCACTATTTTTGTTAGTTGCCCTATAAGAGCTTGGTAATCTGACATCAACGCAACCCCTGTGGAAAAAGCAGACGGACCTGTGCTCTACGTTAGCAGATTTGTATGTAACGCGTTGCAGTACGCCGTTACCTTTTTCGGTCGTGAATTAGTAATGGCCTCGGTTCTTATTCAGATAGAACAAGTAACGTATATTTGTTACATTATTTATAAAAACAGAAACGAGGAACGGTATCTAGATACTTTCTGAGTGTAGCTTCTGCAACACACATACTCTGCCTAGTTCCCACCTCACCTCGAGCCTGTAATTTCCATGACGAAAAAAGATAGACAGACCGTAAAAAGTGTGCACAACGTATGTCAGTATGGCCTCAGTTATCCCAAAACAAACGCTTTAAAAGTTAATTACATATTTGTGATGACACATATTTGACACGGCTAGCTACTTCTTTATAAAAAGGACACATTAAGCGAGACGAGAAAGTAACGCGTTCTTTTAAGGTGTGAGGTAAGCCGTTACATTTGAATCGCAGCAGCGAGTGACGTACTGAGATACTTATTGATTGAATAACGAACAGCGGTGTTGAGTTACATCATTTCAGTAACGTGCGCATGCCTGCCTATAAGCGCTGGTAACGTTTTACAGCCGGATATAGTTTGCGTCTCAGGCATAGCGAATTGCCCCTTGTCTTGTATTCCACCTCTTCTACAATCTATAAAGTTATCAAAAGTATAATACAAACATACAGACGCAAACAAAACTAAAGAGTCCCTAGAATGGGACTAGACTCCGCCTCACATAAAGTTCGACGGCAGTCAAAGCTACAATTCAATGAAGTAAAATTAAGAAGAGCTTAAGTTCACAATTCAACTTCTTGCCCTTGCCCGTCTGACGTCAATGGGTGAACAATGCACACACAAAAGAGTGTGCAAAATCACGCTCATTTGTTGTGCTTGATTAGTTTAGTCGGTAATAGCAAATACACAAGAACGACGAGCACAATGACAATGCAGTTTTGGGCGGAGTTTGATTAGCTTCATTGAATTGCAGAATTTGCAGCGGCTGGACACGATGTTGAACGGTGTATAATGAGATCGGTTCTGTAATTAGAAATGCGTACGCGTGCCGAACAAAGAATGAGTGTCAGTAAATACACACCTTTCAGCTCGGCAACCGTGGCTCTCGCAGCGTCCAGATTGATGTCGGCCACCACGATCGTAGCCCCGTCCTTCACCAGTGCATGGCAGACCGCTTTGCCAATGCCGCTTCCACCGCCCGTGACGATCGCCAGCCGATTCGAAAGGGACATCTTCAATGGATGTTCCCTGGACGCCGACGCTGTAGAATATGAGTGTTAGACTTCTGAAACGAATGCCACTCACCGCGCGATATCTCTATTGTGTTCTGGCGGCCTCGTAGATACGCTCGGCAACAGCACAATCGGAAACCAGTTTGGCGCCGGCGAAGGATCCTTCGGTGAGGAGAAACTCACATATAATCACGGCCCCACACGGCAGGAAAATATTAAACATGATTCTGGAATAGCTGTCGCCGCATGCACTCGCTTGGCTGCGTGCAATCTGATCGGTGACGAAAAAAAAATTTTTTTTCGGTTTTGGGCTTGGTTTTTTTCGGGAGATAATGAGAGTAATGAGGAGTCACTCTCTCCATCATACTCGGGACAACTATTTAGAACGCGTTAAGTACTTTGCTGCATAAGTCATGATACCAGTTAGAATTGCGGTTGCACAAGAAGTTGCGTGTTACAGTTATTCAAAGCGGTGATTTCATTACCTGTGGAATTACGTTCTTCTTTAAACATATCTTACATTAATAACGTGCCGCTCACGTCGTTTTTTTTTTTTTGGCTTGTCTCATTTGAGGATTGAATGTACTTTTGTTTATAGTATGTCAATGCTTACGTTATGTGTCTGTTTCATCGTTTTTTTCTTCATTAATCGTATCACAACACGCTCATTCCTCAGTATAACAATAGTGCGTGTTATGCTAATTCATTGTTACAGACCTTAAATTCTCAATTTTTTTTTATGCTTTAAGTCTATCATCTTAATTAAAAAATGTAATATTATAGTGTGCGTTGTCATTCAACGAAAGCATGGGAGGCGGAAGGTGACTCATGACTATAGTATTAAAAATGGAGATCTTGAATCGTGGTGACATACTGACCTTTTAAAGCATGCTTGTGAGATTTGCCAGTTGAACGAATGAAGAAATATACAAGATAGAGGGAGACAAGGAACATGCACATGCACTCCGCTGGTGCATGTGTGTGTTCCTTGTCTCTCTCTATCTTGTATATTTTGTTCCTTCGTTCAGCTGGCAAATCTCACAAGCATGAATAACCAACCAGCTCAGCTTCAGGCAATCACAGCCTTTAAAGCACAGTCTAATTTATTACGCTCTTTCTTTCTTCCTTCTGACAACGGCAGAACTGCACTCGTGCTTAAGTAGAGCATGTGGCAAACCAAGTCAACGTTTTAAGACAAGGGTGAAATTCATAAAACTTGCAAAAAAGAAAAAACATGAGCGAACAGAAAGAGGAAACTCTGGACATGGCGTAATAAAAATCTAGAGGCCCTCAGGACATGGCGTGTTTTGTCTCTGTTGCTCTTGTTTTTTTTTTTTTTTTTTTGGTGTAAAACCTTAGTCTGAATTAGAACCATCTAGCTGCAACTTCCAGTCCCAAGAAAGTTGAAACTTACTAATGTAGAACCTATTTAATTAATATTTACTTAAAATGGCTTTTTTACAACATTTACTGTTTCAATGCTTTAGTTTTACAAACTACTCAACAATATGAATTTTCAGGCAAGTTTTAGAACATGGCTTAAAATGAACTCCTTGCTTTGTAGTTTTTCTTGCAGAGTAGAATAATTAACTATTTACAACTTACTATTATTAGACGTTTTCAGTTGCACGGAGTGAAACTCTTCCCATAATTATGGCAAGAAACAAACCGTATAGACTGTCTTCTTTTTTCATACTGTGTACTCTTGTTTACAGATATAGAATAGCCACTAATAGCGCCACAGTATCGTCGTTCGAGACTTGAAATCGTGCTTTCAAGCCCAAGTGACATTACTGAATGAAGTTAGTGCCCCCACCGATACGAGTGCACCTCCAACACGCGAGGTTAAAGTTTACCTACCTTTAACGCCTTCCGAGGCTATAAGCTTGAGTCCATTCTTGATAGAAACGCGAGGACCAAGCTAGATGAACGAGTCAGCTTAAGTTTCTCGGACATTGAAAGGTTTCGCGTTTGTTGCTGTTAGTGTTTTTTTCTCCTTTCTTACCACTTACCAGATATAATTATAATAATAATAATAATAAATAATAAATACTTATTTTCAAGTGCCCAAAAACAACCAACAGGTCTTTTCTTTGGTACACATAATAAATGAGGAATTAAAATAACAGAGACATGGCAGAAATACACAAACGTTACAAATTGGCAACAAGTACTTTCATTTTCATCGCGAACACCCGAGAGTCGCTAAATATATCCACTTCAGCATTGTTGATGCGGTTAAAAGCAGTTGGCAGCGTGATAAAGGCGAGAGATCACAGACAGTATTAATGTAAAAAGTACAATGATTTCTAGTGGGTCGGGAGGAACATGTAAATTAACATCACTTAAAAAGCGAGCCACTATCTGATACACCGTTTACTAACTTATGAAAAAAGACTAAGTCACGTTCCGCTCTTCTATCGGACAAGTTTGTCATCGAAACTTTTTTAAGAAGAAATTCATAATCAAAATAGAAGCGACGTTGAGAATATCGATCATACACAATGCGTATTAACCTCTTCTGTACATTTTCAATGTTCAATGCCTGAGTTTTATTTAACACATTCCAAGCTACTGAAGCAAATTGAAGTCTAGACCTGACTAGGGCACAGAATAACCGAACCAAGGAAGCCGGGTTATTAAAGTGCTTCGTATACGAGATATAACACAAGCATTCTTGTTGCACTGCCAACGACAAATGACACGTGCGCAGTAAACGTTAGAACATTATCAAGGTATACGCCAAGGTCTTTTATAACAGAAAGACGTATGATAGGCATCCCCTCTAAAACATAATCGCAGTCTATTATGGTGTGACGACTTGAGAAAGATACGACTTTTATTTTCAATGGATTCAGAGATAAGTTATTCGCTGCACACCATATAGCAATCTGGCAACATCATGCTGTAGAGCGTTGCAGTCGATAGAAGAGTGAATATTCATAAAAAGCTTGATGTCATCGGCAAACAACAATATTTGAGCGTTATCAACATATGACGGTCGTTGATGACAAAAACAACAACGGGCCAAGGATGGAGCCTTGAGGGACACCAGATGTGGAAAGAAGTGGTCGGAATGACTGTTATCTACACGAACTGTGTTCCGTCGAGATGATAAATAACTACGGAACCAGTTACATAGCTCTGGGCAACGACCATATGACGATAATTTGTGTAACAGCAATTCATGGTTTACTTTATCGAAGGCTTTTGACATGTCAAAAAAGATACAATCAACTTGTCCTCTGTTTGTAACAACAGGGGCAGAGTAATTTAAAAAGAGCAAAGATTTGTTTCAACCGAACGTCCCTTCAAAAAACCATGCTGACACTCTACAAACTTATGCCGAAAATAAAAAGAATCCGGGAATACATAACCCGTTCAAAAACTTTAGAAAACCCAGATAGCAAAGATATTGGGCGGTAGTTGCTTTTCACAGAGCTGTCACCTTTTTTCAAAACTGGTACAACAACCGCTTTTTTCCAAAGGGAAGGAAAAACACCAGAAATAAGAGAGAGGTTGAAGATGTGCAACATAATAGGTATAAATAATTCGCTACATCCCTTAATAATAAAGGATGGAATAGAGTCAGCTCTATAGATAGCTTCGGTCTTAATTTTCTTATTGCTTCCGCAATTTCAACGGCATCTACTCTATTACCAGACAAGAAATCATGGCAGTTGGTTTTATTTCTTGCGGCTGAGTGCTTTGTCATGACAGGTTGAATAACAACTGCTGAAGTAATCAGCAAAAATATTGGCAACTTCGAAGGTGAAGATACATAGTTAGCGTTGTTATCTGTGCGCAGACAAAGACCTTGGTTTAAGTTGCGCGTGTTTCTTGGCATAGCGCCAACAGATTTAGGGCAACGGTTTAGGCTACACTCCACTTGTTCAAGGTGCAAGCGTTTGTCCATAGCGTACAGTTTTTAACTAGAGCCCTGTAAATGCTAAACTCAGTAGTGAAATAGAGACAAACCAGTACGTTTGAAGAGTCTATGAAAATGGTCTTTATTGCAAGGTAGATTTTCAACTCTTTGGAGAACCATTCAGGGTGAATTGAAGGCTTGGAAATGCGCAGTGGTACAAATGCATCAATTGCGTTTTTAACTATTGACGAAAACGTCTCGGTAACCAGCTCAACATCATTTATGACAAGAAGTTCACCCAGTCAACGTTTTGGAAGCATTTGTACATGTTCAGGCAATCGCCTTTATGATAGCAGTAAGTAGTAAAGGGATTCGAAACTGGTTTACGATGAAGAAAGAGCCCAACTGTGAAAGGTGTGTGAAACAGATCCATTTGTACCATTGGACTGAAAGAAGGAGTTACATAGTCAACAGACAGTTAGATAAAACAAGAACCAGGGTATTTCCAGCGGTGTTCACAGTTGTGATCAGCTGGTTCGACCCACAAAAGTTCATGAACTCCAACAAGCATGTGGCCTTATAGCGTGTTATCAGGTTGTTGCTCTTTACATGACCAAGTGTCCAGTCTACTCCTGGAAGGTTAAAATCGCCATAAATCTGTACTCTATACTTGCTGAAATCTATATGAATCTTAAGTGCCTCCAGATGCTCAACGAAGACCAATTGATCAAAGAGTGGTGGGAAATAAAGATTAACGTTTCGGCTTGTTGATTACTGCAACGTGGTGAGTGGGGTCACCATGTCATCTAGTTGGTCACATATCGCAAAATTCAAAAGAACGGAAAGGTGAAGGACAAGAAGTAGCACAAGAACAAGTGGTAGGCGCGACTTTCATGTTGCGACTTAGTACATTAGTAGTGGAAGACAAGGTAAAAGTGAGAAATGTGATAAATAAACAGATAGAAAGATATTCTATTAATTTAAAACGAACTGTGAAAGAACATTGTTTTTGGAAATTATATAAATTAAAAATGAACAGGAATCATTCAAGACCGTTCTTAAAAATTAATCAAGAAATATTCTTCTACAAAAAATCTAGAATTAGAAAAGTGATTGAAGCATTCATCTTGTATTGAATTTATAAAACTTACAAACAATTCCTATTTCATAGTTTCAAATTATTAAATATACACGATGTTGCGACAGGACAAGTTCGTCTGTAATAATAATAATAATAATAATAATGATATTGTGTATTTATGTGCCCAAAAACAACCATGCGGGTCTCCATATTGGCACGCACAAAAATATAAAAAGAAGAAACAGCACACGTACAGCATCAAATGTACAAATTAATTTGACTACAAATATTGTGCACACTACACACTAAATGTAGTACAGTTTCCACTTTCAACTAGACTTTCCAAGTCCCGGCGGAAAAACTGACGAATCCGTGAAAATGTCCAAGCTACAGAATGCGATTCTATTAAATGAAATTCACATACGCGACAGGTGGTGAGAGTTTAGACACGGATTGAACGCAAAATACAGTACAATTTCTGGTAACGCGAAAAAGAACATGAAAATCAATAAAATTCATACGTAGATTAGCATCAATCCAAACATTTACCAATCTCATCACGCTCGAATCTTATACACGACAATGACCTAAGTTAAACGGTATTAAGAAGAAATTCATCACCATAACAAAAACGACACTGATAGTCTCTCTCATATACAATGCGTATCGTTCTTTTTCGCCCGGATTCAAAGCTTAGAGTCTCTGCACGTGTTAGAGAGTTCACAAACCATTGAGGCCAATTCAAGCCGTGAACGAACTAAAGTACAAAATAAACGAATTATACAAGCAGGGTGTCTGAACTTTTGAGTTATACGCGATTTAATAAAAGAGATTGTATCGCACGTCCAACAATAAAATAAATATGAGCATTGATAGACAACGCGCTATAAAGGCACACACCGAGATCTTTCATTACAGTCGCGCGTTCGATAAGAGTTCCTCCCACATGAGATAGTGAAGTGCATCACAGCATGTCGTCTGCTTGGAGATAACCTTAGTTTTGGTAGGATTTAGGAGCAAATTATTCGCCAGAGATCAATTGTAGAATGTTATTCACGTCATGCTGAAGAGCATTTCAATCAAGAGGAGTAGCAACGCGCGTTAAAATCTTAATATCATCTGCAAAAAATAAGAGCTCAGTTTTTTGTTACATGAGGCTAGATCGGTAACAAATATCAGAAACAGAAGCGGCCCAAGAAGAGACCTCTGAGTGGTACCTGAAGTTGAGCAGAATAGTTTAGAATGGACACTACAAATTCGAACATGATTCGCAGGACATGACAAATAGCGTTGAAACCAGAGAAGTAGTTCAGAACAAGAACCTTTAAAGCTTTAGAAACATCAAAATAAATAGCATATACGCTGTCCCCTGTTCGTGAAAATTGATGCAGCGAATTATAAAGACCGTCCCGTAATAAACCCGTTCTGCGAAGCAGTTAATTTTTGATGAAAGTAATACGTTATACGCTATTGAAAAACTTTCTCAAACATCTTGGAAAAGTCGCACAGTAAAGAAACTCGCCGATAATTACTGACAACCGTAGAATCTCCCCTTCAACATTGGCACGACAACCGCTTTCTTCCATAACTTTGGGAACACACCAGAGCGAATTGACAGGTTGAAAATATGTTTTAAATGGGTTCAAACAAGTAACCACAACCTTAGATTATAAAGCTCGGAGTACAGTCTACACGAGTAGATAACTTCGGTTTAAGGTTTCTGATGCATTCGTCAATTTGATTTGTAACTGCTCGAAAACTCGATAAAACATCCTGGCAGTTTACTTCCATGTGAATACTCTGAATAATTGGCTGACCACATGTGTAGCATTAGTAAGATAGTCTGGAAAACAACCTGCCACCTCTAGTGCAAACCAAACATACCTAATGTTTTCATTAGGGCAATCCCACAGTGACATTTTACGTGCATTGCTATGGGTGTGCTGTTGTGCAAACTTCTAGAATATTTTGGGACGGCGGTTCAGACTACGCTCGACATCATCAAGATATAACAGTTTATCGCGCGATTACAATTTTTGGGCGAGAGAACTATAAATACTGAATTTTACTGTACCAAAAGCTTGAGCATGTTTTTTTCTTTTTTTTTTGAATCTATGGAAATTATTTTTTTTTCTGAAGGAACATTTTTAAATTAATGGAAACCTAGTCGTATTAAATGGAACTTAGAAATACGTTTTGGGACAAAATGCCAATCGCTTTTTGCACAACTGAAGTCAACACTTGTCGCGAGATTGGTGGCATCTAATGCAAGAACATCCATCCAGTTATAGTTATGAGGGTACCCATGCATTTCCTGATAACCTCTTTCGGGGTAACAGTAAGCAGAGGGTCTGTTCGACACGTGCAACTTTCTCGGAAGCCATATTTGAATCTTGAGAGGAGGACGATATCCATCCATTTGTACTATAGGTTTTGAAACAGTACAAATTGATTCGATTAGAATATTTTGTAACACTAGGTCAATAACATTACCCGCGGAGTTTATGAAACTGTTAAGCCGATTCATCCCAGAAAAATGTATAAAACATAACACCCCAGCCGCCTTATTTGACGTGAATAAATCACCACTGTTATGGGCTTACCGACCCGGGGGGGGGGGCAGAGGGAAGGGGGCAAAGTATATGTTTTGCCCCCCCCTCCCCCCTGAAACAACCGCAACTGCGCAGGGCAAGCACTAGCCGGTGGCCAAGGGATACTAAGGGCACCGCCTCCCGGCCCTGGGGAGGGGGGGGGGTCTGGTTTGCCCTTCACTCAAAAACAAGTTCGACCGCCACTCACCACTGTTTACGACGCCCAATGATCGATCTAATCCAGCAAGGTTAAAATCTCCGGATATTTGAACTTTGTACCTATCGAATTTTAATTGTTTTTCCAGCGTTTCAAAGTGTGTAATAGACATTGAATGATTGCATAGCTGTGTAAAATAGTAGTTTCCCATGAGGTAATTAAAGCCATCGGCACTCTTAATTTCTACCCATAAACATTCTGAATACGATTCTAGGTCGAACCTTTGATGTGACACAAGCGAAGACTGAAGCGCAATTAATACACCACCACATACTTTTTGCTTTGTGCTAATATAGTCTCTATCGTGGCGGTATACATTGTAGTGAGGTGTAAATTAATGTGAATTTGGAATGCAATTGCAGAACCATGTTTCCGATAAAGAAATTGCGCCGAAGTCAGTACCCTATTGAAAAATCCACCAGACCGGGTCTGGTGTGTTTCTGACGTTTACACCAGAGCGGAAATTCAGACACGGGTTTGGCGTTTTCTGGTGTCTTGGCGTGACCCTGCCAAGTGTGTTCTGATGTGACCCGGTTGATCCAGTGTCTTCTGGGGTGACCTGGTCATGCATGCACGCTACGGTATAATTTAGATGCAGAAGGACTGCTGATGACAACAGCTAGCAGATTGTGCGAACGGAACACCAATATTTCTTAAAGTTTAGGTGTTCATTCTGCCATGAAACAAAACTACAAAGACAAGCAGAATGAAACTTACTATTTTATTTTATTTCCAACACGCACCACTCGCGCACATTCCCTTGTACACTGGGCTGTCCATGGCTCTTTTCTTCCATGCCGTTTTTGCCAGCACACCCGGATGGCTAAGATGATGGCTTAGGCAAGTTGGTATTGCATGACAAAACCTACAGTGCATAAAAGAAAACAAATGCACAAGCTGCAATTCATAAATAAAAACAACCTTAAAATAAAATATTAGATCCCAACTACAACAGTAAACAAGGAAGTTCTGTCATGTCCAGCCTGATAATCGGAGTCAATTTATCACTCGACCGCCTTGCCGCGTTCGATCTGCTTTCCCCTACCTGTGGGCAACATAATACAGTCAAACCCGATTATATCCAACTCGCAAAAAACCGTCTACCCGTTCGATATAGCGGGTAATTCTGTATAAACGCTTCAATAAATTTGACAACGAACAAGCACAATACATTTAGAAAAGTACTTTACTCTCGAAGGGGCATCTGTACGTCATGGGTGACGCTCACCGCAGCTATTCAATGGCCGCTTCTTCGTTTTTCAAGGTCTCGCCGGCTCACCCTCTCCCTCCGCAAATTATTTTTTTCCGCGCGCTTAACGCGGCCGTTGAAGAGAAAAAAGCTAGCTTTCTCTCCAAGCTTGCTTTCCCCCAACATTGTCGTGTGCTTGGGGTAAAGCCAGCTTGCAGAACTAAACAGCGCTCTTGGCAGTTCAATCTGTCGGAAGACGCTAAGATTTTCGTTCAATGCAATCGCATTTTTCACTACGCATTTTTATTGCAGCCACTAGTCCGTTCACAAATAGTTCGAATTAACCGGATTATATATTATCGGGTTTGACTGTAGACCGAACCTCGTGGCCTCGCTCCCAGTGTGCAAAGCAAGCGCTGCGCCCCACGCGGCATTTCTCCTGGTCTGCCCGCATTCACCTTGTCTCACCTCACAGTGCTTCTCACTGTACATGTGTGCTGCACAAGGCAAAATCAACAATAGGTTCATAAAAATATATTAAATCATAGTAAATTATAACTCACACTAGACACACATTATGTGCACAGCTAAGCACAGCACAGCCACAGCAGATCCTGTGCCCTTCCAGGTTGAATAGAAATACCCACCTGTCAGAGCGTCAATTTTTTTCGTGTGTTAGGGGCTTCTTCCCCACTGCACCCTCCTAGCGGAGACGACTGCAGGCTTGCCCTGACACACTCCTATCGAAGAGCTCAGCAGGCTCCCATAGTGATCGGCTCACCATTCTAAGAAAGCGGCCAGGAGTGACAGCCTTTTCCACGGCGTGTGGAAATGCTGCCTCTCGCATTTTGAGGCCATGTCCAATATGAATCTGCAGAAAGTAAAATTGTCAAGCAAATGCATAAAAAATGAAGGAATACAGGCAACACAAATGTACTTTCTACTTTAGTCCTGAATCGTGTTCCTGGTTTGTTTTACTGAAATGCTGAATTGTACATGTATATAAATAAAAAAATTACATAAATTAAAGGGGCACTCCATAGTAATCCAAGATGGCCTATTTATGTTGTTAACTCAACCTGTGCGTTCTAAGCATCCCAAAAGTCCAAAACTTACAATCATGTGCGGCTTGTTTCACTATTCAAGAATGTGATCAAAGATAGAGAATGTGGTTGAACCGAATCAAGGCGAATAGGGCAGAACGGCGAAAGACACTCGTCAGTCATTTGCCAGAGAGGGCTTTCCGTGCAGACGAGCAAGACTGGACGGCTGCTCGTCCGCACGTGAAGCCATCGCTCGTGATTGTCTGATGAGGCCCCGTTCGTTGTTCGCCAATATTCGGCCGCGTTCGGTGGTGCCATCTGTACGTCTGAGATTCACTATCTTTTATCACATTTTTATTAGTGAAATAATTTGCACGTGATTGTAACTTTAAATTTTTGGGATGCTTAGAGCACATAGAATGAGTTACGGCCATAAATAGGCCATCGTAGAAAGCTCCCGAGCGCCCCTTTAAGAGATGAAATTTCAGCTTGGATAATGCATTAAGAAAGAAGGTTCAATATTGCTTTACATCAAATACTAACAATAAGATAAAAATTGTTCCATGTGCTTTTAACATATATGATATTGTGGGTACCCTTTAAAGAACATTTTGACATATTTTTAATATTCAAAATCGCAAAGTACGGAGGAAGTATACTGCTGTGCACTGCCATGTTTTGTACCAATATGCGCAGTCTCGGGCAGCCGAGCGATGTAAAAATGAACAACTTTGGCTCCACTCCATGACAAGACGGGAAAAATAAATCACGAATGAGTGTGCCATCACCATAGCTCACTACTTTCCCTTTCTGTGTTCAGAAAAAGGCATCAATATGACTCACCTCTGCCTTCTTTGCTAGTCGATACTAGCGAAGCGGGCTAGTTTACTAACCCCTGGACATGTAATATTGGCACTGCTAAACTGTAATTTGAGGGAGACGGCTATCAGAGAGCACTGTTGTCACTCTCATCCGTATGCACACTTTTTCGAAGATAGTTCACCTTCTTGTCCTATGGCAGGATGAGAAGGTGAACTATCTTCTTTTATTTCTATTTTTTTTCTACTTTTAGTAGAGAAATAAGCGTCGCAGAGCATAATTTTTGGATATTTAGGATGCTTAGAGCCCGTCGAATGAGCGATCACCAAGAACAGGCGATCTCAAAAACGTCTTTAGTGCACCTTTAAGTCAGTACCTGTGTTTGTCGGGGGGATCGGTGGCCGAGTGGGCTAAAGCTCACACCCAGCTCGATGAGCGTGGAGCGAAAGCTCGCGCTGCAAAACCCAGGGAGCCTGGGCTCGAGCCCCACCCCTGCCCGTTTCGATCTGAATGACCACCGTACCGACGTGCGGTCGTGTATCACTACCGCGTGAGCACGTTAAAGACCCCAGGTTAGCAGTCGTACTGCACTAGCGAAAGTGCTCATCTACAATATAAACCAGTGTCGCCCCATCCTGGCAGACCGACCTTACCCTGTATAAACACTAAACGTCCAATTTGACTTCTCTGACCTGTGTTTGTCTGTTTGTGTGCCTGCCTGTTTGTGTCCTTGTCTTTTGTTTCGTCAGTCTGTTCTCTAGAATACGCCAATGAAGCAAAAACGATCGACAAAATCCCTTGTAGGCCCAGGTGCGTATTTCACCATCCCGGACTGCAAAGAGAGGTGGCCGAGGGGAGGCCACAGCCTCACCAGGTGGAGCAGCCACAACACCACCTAGTAGAGCAAATTGAAGGTTAGACAGACGAGTAACATCAAGGTCTTGATTTGCTTATATGGTTAGGACATACTGTAGCTTTAATAAAGAAAACGTTAGCCACACCACACAATCCAAAATGACGTGCAAAGTATAAATAAAGCGCAACATTCTTTCACAACGTGAATCTCGCCCTTTGCTAAGGAGCTATGTTAGTGAAATCATTCAACCCCGTTTCTTTGTTGTAGTAATTGCGGAAGCATGCATATGCCCAAACAAAATGTACGCTACAGTTGCTACTAGGGTGAGTTTTCAGTAATACATGCCCTCAACATGTTTTGCATTTTCACCCCACGAGCACGATCGCTTTCACTTGTTTTAGGATTTTCACACCATCAGCCAATCGCTTTTACTTGTTTCATGATTCCTGACGACGCAAAATTGTGGAGGTAGTGCCAGTCCTTCCTTGCGGAACTTTCAATGAGGTGACACAAGGGTGCTGTGGTCACTACCATTAATGCGGTATGCTGCTTATGATGTTGTCACAACCAGGCCGCTTTATGCCTCCCCAAAACAGCAAATTTTGATCCCCCTGCTCCTGTGTGCAGAGAGTGTGAAATACTATTTTCCTCAACAGTGGAGGGGCCTGAAGCATGTGAATAACAGCACTGGTCAGAGCTTCTCCTGAACAATTGACTTGCGTCACTAGATTCAGATTGTCGCTGCCTGTAACTACATTACCAGCAGTTTAGATTGCAAGTATATAATTACATTAGGGCCCACCAGGACTGCCACCCTGCTAGTAAATGTAATTTCTACTTTTATACATTTCGAAACAAATTAAATTTTGCAACACACAGTCAGAGGCGCCTTGGGCAACAACAATGTCTGTGTGGCGAAACGGGGGGGGGGGGGCGGACAGGCAAACACAGCAGAATCTCGATAATATGAATCTCTCCACGCCACTCCAGCCCCTCCCCTCACTGAACGTTACCCGAATATTGACCGGCAATGCAATTTGGCACAACACGTTGCGGCATCTAGCGGCTGCAAAATAAAACACTGGGTGGGCCAGGACGGCCCGGGTCGCGGGGACTGCGGGTGGGCGCTTTTAAAAAACCACGGTGTGAATGTGGCATTTCGAATCGGCGAGAGCCTTTCTGGGAACAGTTTTTCTTAAAGATAAGTCCCGGGTTCATGTCTCTGTGACCTCACCGGGCTCCTGTGGCATCTCACCTACTCCTAGAGTTTCCCCACAAAATAAACGTCGCTACTGCTGCGTGAAGGACTGCCACAGTCACGAAGGTGACTCAAGCGCCAAACTACACCGCTTCCTTCGAGATATCGGGAAGCGGCTCGGCGACAGAAGTGGATTACTGCAGTGCGACGCATCAAGTAAGTGAATTCTACAGTAATTGTTGAAGTGAACGAAAATAGATGGGCAGGCTTGGAAAGTGGTCTCACAAACTCGTTTTGCAGATTTCTCGGCGAAATAACAAATTTATACAAATCGTTTTACGAGTCATTTAGACAGCCACACAGAGAAATACGGTCGCTGTGACGTCGAGAATCAGGTGATCAGGGCTTCAAGAAGCGAGAGGCCCGCTGGCTCGTTCCGGCACTCGTAGTTGTACGTGTTCAAAGCAGTTCGGCACACGCGCTCGCAACTAAAACTTTCCAAACCTGGGAGTTCTTAAACAGTGGATTTTCGTAGCACATAATGTTTTGTTTCTTTCGGCAACCAAATTTTATGCTGAGTCTGTTAACAAATGAGATGGCACGCGGAAAACAGGATCCAGAAGTTTTTCTTTAGAAAAAAGCTCACGCGAAGCGTAAGTATCATTCTCACATGTACACTTTGTTGCCTGTGACATTCTTACACCAGGCTTCCATATTGCATTACAGCCATTGCAACGTGAGTACTGTTCTCTAGCATGCAGAGTTTTGTTCTAATTACCCACATTTTATTCTAGCCGGGGGTGAGCGCGAGGAAACAGGAAGAGCGTGCTGCACCAGGCTGGGGCTGAGCAGGAACGATGGAGCCGTTCTGGCTGGTCTGGCCCATGGCGATCCCCGGAGCGTTCCACCAGCGAGGTTCGTATCAGGACCGGCGGAAACGGCAAGCCCTGGCCATACCAGCCTAGGCCATGACGATCCCGGAGTGGTTTCGCAGTGAGACGCGGGCTGTGATAGCCCGGAACAGCTTGTTTACGCAGCGCTGGCGTGGGGAGGACGATCCGCAGGCCTGGACACGGACTCCGACTGCGAGCTCTGAACGACGAGCGACAACCAGTGTCGGCGGGTCCAGAGTGCCGGTTCTCGAAGACGGACAACTGGGAAGTACAATAAACCGACTTGCTGTCTTCTCGTGTTGTGTCACTCCCTGGGAGACGAGCGAACCACATACCGATCGGGCGGCGAATATTATAGAGTGATCCTACAAGTGGTGAAGACAACTCAAAGTGGTGTCCAAATGACAAATCAATATGCTTGCCGGCTGGCTATGCTGGGTAACAAAGACTTTCAAACTGATAGCCGCCCGAAAATGTTTGTTCTGTAAAGCTATAGCATTCAGGCTCGTATCGTTCACTGAAGATCAAGTCTACAAGTTTCTCAGCAGATCTAATAATGCGAAATCCTCAAATTGCAATGCAGCAAACACAAAAAGAAACAAAAAAATATCCTTACCTTCCTTGTGACTTGCTTCTATGAACGTTTGTTATACATCCTTCGCGCTCCTAATGAGCTGGCGGGCCAAATGAAGTAATTATCCCCGCAACATTCAGCACTCTAAAGCAGTAAAACAGAAAATAATGTTCTTGAATCTCTGCAATAACTATGCCACAAATACTCTGCACGCCATCGATGACTTACCCCAGCCGGCGGAAACTTCGAGAGACTTTCGGTCAGCTATTTGAGCGCCATCTCTTATCCAGTTGGTATTCTATTAAGCACTTCCGGTTTACGACGGAAAATTTATTTAATAGGATGATATACATATTATTGTTGCTGCTTACAGATTTCAAAAATTATCCTGGTAAGTTGAAACAAATATTTTGGTTAGCTAAAGTTTCGCCCTCATACTTTGTTCTTATTGGTCGGTTGTTTTTTGTATTTTGACCGTTGAAACACAGTTCCGCGTCGGCTGCCGCGGACGCGGCTGCGTCGGCTGCTCGACGGCGCCTGTGCCAGCGGTGCGGTGGTGGTTTTCGTTTGCGGCAGCGGGCAGTGGCGTTGAGCCGTTGGTTATCGGTCTATTTCGTCTACCAGTACGGCGAGCAAACGGTACCTTGTCTATTGCTCGACTCAGTGGTGCTCTAATTCTGGTGGCAACAGCTTTGCCAAGTTCTTTGGGTTCCCGAGTGACGAAAGGTAAAGAGAGGGGCTGCTATACTTTTGGTTATACAGTTTCGGATTGCCGACAAGCTTGCTGGTGCATGTTCCATTATGGTGGAGTTATTGTAGAAGGTCAGAAGGGACAGGGCATTTATGTTAAGATGAGCGGTGTGGGGGGATCGGTGTTCGAGCACCGCAGCTCGGTAGCACGTGCGTGGAGCAGCTCGCGCTGCAGAAGGAACCTGCGAGAGCGTCGCGATCGAAGCACTGTCGCTAATTACTATAAAGTGTAAATGTGTGATTGCAGCTCTGAATACTTGAATAGTAGTTTCGTGTCGTTTTTTTTTACTTTGTTGTGCCGAAAAATGAACGTTTTTTTTCCTTCTGTATAAAGAGCGTGCTTAATAAAAAGAGAACTTGCAAAATAAGTTTGGACTTGTGCTCAGACTGGCGATGTGCGCCCATCTTAAGCCGCGAAACACTAGCGGCTGGGCGCACTTTGCATTCATTAACTGACGATCTAATGAGAAGTGGCTGTCACTGAACTGAACATGCGCTGTTGCCGAGCCGATATCCAATCGAGCGACGCAAAGTCAAGTGCAATCGTTTCGGAAGCGTCGGACATTCGCAGAAAAAGGTAAACACTTTTTTTTCTAAAAAGATATTGCCATTACATTGTTTTGTAGAAGAACGAGACGGCGGCCAATGGGCAGTCCGTCTCGTTCTTCAACATCAACGAACAGGATGAAAGTTCGTTCGGAGTTCGGAGGCTGCTCCGAACGAACTTGCATCCTTTTGTCGTCGAGGGTGAGGAGAGGAGGAGCAACACTTTTCACACCCACTCTCATAACCTAGCGGTTGCCACGACGACGGCGCGCGTATTGTTTTGTTTATATCTTATTGTTTTTGGTGAAACCTAACGCCCGTTAGGGGAGATTTGGCGCTGCCGTATGCAATTGGAGTCCCAATGGGAGGTATAGGCAGATTCCGCTAAAGTCCCTGTATCTGGGAAAAGTGGCGCATTCTCTTTCCTTCTCCTCTAAAAACCCTCCTTACCCCACCTCTAACTTCCGGTTTGCGACGGAGGCGCCCTCTGGAATTTCCCAAGCGTCTCGACGTCTCGGTCAGCTGAAGCGGTCGAGATGCCGATCGTGTGGACTTTTCTCGTCAGACAAGTGTGACAGTGACATCATTTAGAGCCTGCATTCGCATCGGACCGTCCTGAAGCCGCTCTGGATCTGTTCGTCCAACCCATCGTTGGTCCAACCGCGGATCCCAAAAGTGCTTTGGATAATCGTCCCTACCGAGTTGCATTACGTCAGTGTCTCGTGAGTGTTCGGCTTCACAGCTGGAGCGGGCGAGTTGCCGATCGTGTGGACTTTTCTCGTCATATAAGTGTGGCAATGACCTCATTTAGAGCCTGCATTCGTATCCGACCGTCCTGAAGCCGCTCTAAATCTGTTCGTCCAACCGTGGATTCCGAAAGTGCTTTGGATAATCGTCCCTACCAAGTTGCATTAGGTCAGTCTCGTGAGTGTTCGGCTTCACAGCTGGAGCAAGCGAGTTGCCGATCGTGTGGACTTTTCTTGTCATACAAGTGTGGCAGTGACCTCATTTAGAGCCCGCATTCGTATCCGGCCGTCCTGAAGCCACTCTAGATCTGTTCGTCCAACCGTGCATCCCGAAAGTACTTTGGATAATCGTCCCTACCGAGTTGCATTAGGCCAGTCTCGTGAGTGTTCGGCTTCACAGGAATTGCAAGTCGTTTTTAATCATATAAAACCGCCAAATTACTATTTTATTCTCCACGATTTCAAATGATTGACTACTTTTTAATACGTGTCCTTGGCGAGCTTTCTGGAGGGTTTGGCCTACGGGCGCTAAAAACAATTTGGCGACCTAGAAAGTAAGATACTATTTTCTTTCTAACGGGGGAATTGTTGATGTGGTTGACGCTAAGCTAGCACTTTTAAGCTGCCTGCAGTACTAGTAATGATAAAAATCGATACGTATTTCTGTGCATGCTGTAAAAATCTGCGACACCGCGGGCCTTTCGCTACGAGGCTACGCGGTGCCGCTACTTTTCCGAGCGTATAATAAATACTATTTTCGTTATTTTATTTGATGAAACCGTTTCTAGAATTGCGTTTATAGTTGTGTTACTCCGAAATTTTATGTGTTTATCTTTTTTGTTATTCGTTCATACTAAAAAAAATCCAGGTTTAATTACGATTTACGCTGCTTTTAGACTCCTGGGCCGGCGTCCTGGTGCAGACTTCGAAACTAGCGATCGGTTTCAGCACCTAATTCTCGAGTCAAGCAATTGCTGGTTATTTCAGTAAAAGGGAAGGAGGCAAAAATAATTCAAATCACTCCCAGAAAACAATGCAAAATAAGTGAATGCGAGATCAAAATCTCCATGAAAATACACAAGCACAGATGATGTTAAAAAGAATCAAAGTCACAATTTTATTTATTTCACAAAACTGCCAGCCAAGTAAAAGGCCACGGCAGGAACATTCACTACAAGTAGAACACATGCTGAGTACATAACAAAAGAGATCACAGAATGAAAAAAAGATAAAGGACACGGAGACACATCATACACAATCAAAATGCTTTCTGAACACTTCGCAAATGGGTGGGTAGATTTACTGACAGGTGCAGTCACTTTTACATATCATAATATACTTCTAAAGCCCTTACGCCTTCTAATGCTGTTACTGGTACGGTACACCTGTAGACAATAAATTGTACAAACCTCATGGAATTAAACATCGAGCTGCTTGATGAGACGGGTCTGCAGGTATCCGACTTCAGATGCATACCTAAGATAAGGATGCACAAGTGTGTTATATGCTGCAAGTTTGGCTCACCTTGTATGCTAAAGAATCCATCAGCATTGTGCATATGTCTGACACAAACTTGAAAATGCAGTGAGTGCGCAGGCGAGCTGGTGGATGTTAACCATTTTGTTCTTAGCCCGAGACTGAGGCAGGAAAAGAGGAAAGTTTCAAAGTAGAAGAAAAATGAACAGTCGAGGACACGTCTCTAACACAGCTAAAGACAAGTTTATTTGGTCACCCTCTTATATACACTCCACGAACTTCACCACAGAACCTTCTCGACCTTCTGGACCTCCAAAGCCAAAAGATAACAAAGGTCTCATCTCTTTCCACGACAATTGTCAAACGACCTTGAACAATCTTGACGTTTTTCACAAAGAAACACACTCTAGTTCCACCTCCCGGAAGACAACTGACCGAACCGTCGCGTACATAGCACACCCTCCCCTCTACTCTCCGGCCCACAATCCCAAAACATCCTGGCAACAAAAGATTCCAATCCCACCCGAAGACACAAAGGAGGAAACCACTTACACCCTTTCACATTCAACAACCACTTTACAAAACTCTTAAATCCGCAAGAATGTCTTTGCACTGCTGCTAAGCTGTAACGACACCTGACTAATGCAGTTGCCCATTGATTTCATTCTTATTGTTTCCTTAACAACCCTTTTGATGTCATTTAATTCCCTGTGTATTATCTCTGTTTCGGACCAGCATGGTATACAATTATTACATTCTTGAACATGTTTCGCTATTTCCGAATTAGCCACGTTGTTTTTTACATTTCTTTTGTGTTCAGTCAATCTGTCATTTATACACCTTGACGTCTGCCCCACATACTTAAAGCCACATTCCAGGGGGATTTCATATACAACTCCATTATCACAGGGAATAGACTTTTCTCGATGCGTTTTTGTGCATTCCTTTACACTTTTGTGGAAGGGTGTGAGCTTACTCAACTTGTAATCCGAACTGAAAACCAGATCCACACCGAACTTTTTGGCACAAGCCTTTAAGTTGTGAGAAATTTTGTGATAAAACGGAATTACACTAGTTCTATTTTTTGGCCTTTGCTTTGGTTCTCCTTTACATTCGTCTGCGAACTTTACGGATAACTGCTTCCCTACGAATTCATCCTCATAACCAGCACCGTTTAGCCTTCTCCACTGTCTTTCTACTGATTCAGCTAAGAAATGTGTACATGATCTATCCATTGCATTTGTGATTAAAGACTTTACAATACCCGCTTTCACTGTTTTTGAATGGCAACTCTTTTTCGATAGCAGCGGTTTTGCGTTTTCTTTTCCATATTCCCAACATAGCCCTTTTTCATTGTGAATCATAAGTTCTAAAAACTGCAGTTTACCATTCATGGGTCGTTCGACCGTAAACCTCAGTTCCGGGGCTGCCGATCTGATCAATTCTTCCAGATTGTCAGATAATCCTTCCCGAAAAGAACAGATCAAAATGTCGTCGACATATCTTTTCACAAAACAGGACTCCGACGTCAACTCCTGCAAGCGATCAGATACAATACAATCCAAAGAATTTAGGTAAATTTCCGCTAATGCCGGTGCTACACTCGACCCAATGCATACTCCCTCTTTCTGTAAATACTTTTTTCCTTCATACTCTACTATCGTTGACTGTAAGTAGTAATCAAGAATGGCAAGGAAACTGTCCACCGAAATGCCTGA
The DNA here is from genome assembly GCA_037355805.1 of Ixodes ricinus. NCBI lineage: Eukaryota > Metazoa > Arthropoda > Arachnida > Ixodida > Ixodidae > Ixodes > Ixodes ricinus. The sequence continues at coordinate 21,380 of JAZHYW010017497.1, read as the reverse complement.
CCGCGATTGGAACCGTACCAAATTCATTTCAAGCACCCCTTTTACCCTTTCCAACATCCGACTCCTCTCTAATGAGTAATAAAGATCCTTGATGTCCATTGACAACACATCTCCTTCCTTTCCATGATGACCTTCAAGTATCGTGATCAACTCACTCGAATTTCTCAGTGACAAAGACTTATCTAGAATTGCATGGTTTAAACCTTTTTGAAGAAACACCGAGACTACCTTCTGCCAAGTCCCATTCTCATTGATCACCACTCTAAGTGGCATCTCCGGTTTATGATCCTTAATGAAGAATTTTACGCTCAAAGCTGACTTCGACAAATTCAGCATGGTCTTCGCTACATCCTCAAATTCGTCCTCTTCCAAAATCGAAACTATATTTTTCTTTAGCTTTCCGATGTTTCCACCCCATTCATGAAACAAAGATTCCATCGCATCACTCTGTTTTCGTTTGAAATGACCATTTCAAAAACAGTGAAAGCGGGTATTGTAAAGTCTTTAATCACAAATGCAATGGATAGATCATGTACACATTTCTTAGCTGAATCAGTAGAAAGACAGTGGAGAAGGCTAAACGGTGCTGGTTATGAGGATGAATTCGTAGGGAAGCAGTTATCCGTAAAGCTCGCAGACGAATGTAAAGGAGAACCAAAGCAAAGGCCAAAAAATAGAACTAGTGTAATTCCGTTTTATCACAAAATTTCTCACAACTTAAAGGCTTGTGCCAAAAAGTTCGGTGTGGATCTGGTTTTCAGTTCGGATTACAAGTTGAGTAAGCTCACACCCTTCCACAAAAGTGTAAAGGAATGCACAAAAACGCATCGAGAAAAGTCTATTCCCTGTGATAATGGAGTGGTATATGAAATCCCCCTGGAATGTGGCTTTAAGTATGTGGGGCAGACGTCAAGGTGTATAAATGACAGATTGACTGAACACAAAAGAAATGTAAAAAACAACGTGGCTAATTCGGAAATAGCGAAACATGTTCAAGAATGTAATAATTGTATACCATGCTGGTCCGAAACAGAGATAATACACAGGGAATTAAACGACATCAAAAGGGTTGTTAAGGAAACAATAAGAATGAAATCAATGGGCAACTGCATTAGTCAGGTGTCGTTACAGCTTAGCAGCAGTGCAAAGACATTCTTGCGGATTTAAGAGTTTTGTAAAGTGGTTGTTGAATGTGAAAGGGTGTAAGTGGTTTCCTCCTTTGTGTCTTCGGATGGGATTGGAATCTTTTGTTGCCAGGATGCTTTGGGATTGTGGGCCGGAGAGTAGAGGGGAGGGTGTGCTATGTACGCGACGGTTCGGTCAGTTGTCTTCCGGGAGGTGGAACTAGAGTGTGTTGCTTTGTGAAAAACGTCAAGATTGTTCAAGGTCGTTTGACAATTGTCGTGGAAAGAGATGAGACCTTTGTTATCTTTTGGCTTTGGAGGTCGAAAAGGGCGAGAAGGTTCTGTGGTGAAGTTCGTGGAGTGTATATAAGAGGGTGACCAAATAAACTTGTCTTTAGCTGTGTTAGAGACGTGTCCTCGACTGTTCATTTTTCTTCTACTTTGAAACTTTCCTCTTTTCCTGCCTCAGTCTCGGGCTAAGAACAAATGGGCAACAACTTGAGTCATGTAGATGCCAATGAAGTGTGCATTCTACAGGCCAAAGCTACCCCAACTCCCCAGTATCACATTGAAACCAGGGGAAACATGAGAAATATGATTCTTAAAAATCTTTCTCGAGGATCCTTTAATCCATGCAGTCCCCTTCATAGTGGACTTTTCGAGACACTCAAGTTGATCTGCAACGAGAAAGCGCTTATGTCCAAATTGTAAATTGTTTTCTTCACGTTGCAACTGATACTCCTGTCATTGCGCCATTACCAGTTTTATCTGCATTGAATATAGTTCTCTGTAGCTCTTTGTTGTTCATCAGTACACCAGAGCAACTGGCATTCTGATGATACTGCCTGATACCAAGTGTAAACACTTGGTGTAAGGTACCAAGTGTTTACTGATGATACTGCCTTCTGATGCATTCTGATGATACTGCCTGATACCAAGTGAGACAATAAGATCGGATGTAAGTAACAGTGTGTAACTGTCTGCACTCTGGCAGGAAATAAACAGCAGTCGAAAATGAAAACTCATCAGCTCTTGCTGCGGCAATCTGTCCAGGACAAGCTGGAGAAGCAAGGGCCTGTGAGGCACTGCTCAGACCTTGCTCGGGCACCCATGGGACGGCACACACTTCTAGAATGAATAAATGAACAGAGACAACAGTCGTCGTAGGTATGCCTCGGTCGACCTAAAAACAGTATCATTGTGCTACCACTCACCAGCAGCTGGGAGGGTTGCCGAACCAGGCTACTCTGGGGAAGCTGGGAAAGTTAGGTTCAGTACAGCACCGCTTGGAACTTGCTGGGCCCGTCAGCCGCCGTCAGCTACGGCGTAGCAACATCTTGGGAAATTCATGACGACCGAAAGTCCAAAACCGAAAGCCAGATGTCACGTGACGACTGGCCAATAGTGCGCGCGGCGGCTAGTTCAAAGATTGGCGCAACTTTTCCCAGGATAGAGGGGCTTTAGATTCCGCCGGTTGCTTACCCCTCCTCGCGGCCGTATACCTTTGCCCAGTGTACATAGACGCCGCCGACGATTCCCACCACTTGTAGCGACACATATATTTTCCATTTTTTTTAAGCTTAAGGCATATTGTATCTTCCAGGATACATTCAATATAGTAATTGTTTGTTTTTGGACCCAAAGCAATACTCACGCGAAATGTTCAATCGTATTTCAAGAGATACATGTTTTGGTTTCGTTTTCGTGGTCTCGAATTGTCGCATAGGGGCTCCCAGAAATTGTCGCATAGGGGCTCCCAGAAATTGTCGCATGGGGGCCCCCGATGCGCATGGGGGCTCCCAGAAAGCGTCGTTCTCGTCCACGCCGTGCTACGCACTTCGACCTGCTTTTTGGAAGGTAAGCAGTACTTTGCTCTTGAATACGTTGATTGTGCATTTTAAGAAGTTCTAGATTCCATAGCGCAGACGTATTTTACCCTTAAGCGCATGAAAGTCGGGAAAAAGAGTACATTGTAAATATGCGTATCGTGTAAGAGAGGAGTCGCACAGTAGCTCTGTGATTCCCGTGGTGATCCCTTCTGTGCTTAGATTTGACAATGTTTCGGTAGTTTTAAGCCGATAAATGTTTTTGCCAGGTAAATAGATTGGGCGATAGTTTAGAGGCGGGCGTTCACTCTGAATTTTATATACCAATGCACGAGGAATCAGCTGTCATTGCTGAGAGAAAGCTTCCTGCTTGGCGTGGTTTAGTACATCCCTATGTTGGCCTGTTTTCTGATAGAACTTCACGTGGTGCTCCCTTCTTTTAGGTTGCGTATTCTACTGCTGCCCGATGGAAATTCTATAGGGATATTTCTACCAGACACGGAGTCGCGATCGTCCCTGTGTGGTTTTGATTCCGGAAAGTGAAACCGTGTCCGATGCGGGATCTAGTGATGGTGAAATGAGTGACGGTGACGAGGAGTACTTCCCAACGAAGGGCCTAACAACAGAACTTCCAAGCGATAACAAAACTGAAGGTGGAATCCCCGCCTGTCCAGTTCTGTCAACGCCAAGAAACAAAAGGCACCGCCGCAAGTGTTCGACTGGCGAACGGAAGACCGGTGTCTCGTCGAGCCTGCTGAGCCCGTGTTTACGGCATCTGATGATGTCAAAAGCCCACTGAAATATTTGCAAGTTTTCATTAATGACAAGCTGCTGACGATCATTGCTGACGAGACAGAACCTCTATACTGTGCGCCAGGCTGGAGCGTATGGGTACACTTTTGTTACACTGTGTCAGCATGCTTGCGCAAAGTACATATTATTCGAACGGAATCGTTGCATCGCCCCTTCAATCAAACATCTTATAAGATCAAATGAGTTGTTTCAGCTCTATACATCTTACTTAATTTTAAAAGAAAACATGTTTCACTAAATACCAGACATATATCCTTAATGTATTCACACCAGAGTCACCCTGGTGCGCATATCAGGCCAGTTAATACCCGTGCCACACGGGCCACTTGAATACCATTTACAACGAATAACATTTGAATGATCGCCAAATCAGCGCGCGACACTCCGAGCGTGGGGCGTTCCACGCGCGACAGATCGTGAGCCCATTTGTCGATCACACAAATGTCATTCGTTGTAAATGGCATTCGAGTTGCCCGTGTGGCACTGTATTAGTGTGCCATGGTGTGCACATTAGACTGGTCTGGTGTGGCGTAGTGTGCATATCATGCCATTCTAGTGTACTGTGGTGTGCACATCAGACCAGCCTAGTGTGTTTTGGTGTGCATTTCAGGTCACACTAGAATGGTGTGATGGGCCACCAAGCCAGCCTAACGTGCCCACCAGAACACGCTAGGCTGGTTTGGTGTGCGCAAAAGAACACACCAAGGACGGTCTGATGTTCACACCAGAAAACACTAGAACACACCAAACCGGTTTAGTGGATTTTTCAACTGGGTATCTCAGCTGTAGTTGAGTAATTTAGCCAGTGCGGTACAACCGCTAGCCTGGGGTTCTTAACGTGCACCACGCAGCAATGATACACGACCGCACGCCGGTATGATGCTCATCCAGATAAAACGGGGAGGGCTGCGAAGGGAACCAGGGCACCTGGTTTCTGCAGCGCGAGCTTTCACTCCCCGTGCTCCGAGTTGGTGTGCGACGGAGTCAGGGAAGACCGCTAACTGACAACATACGTTTAATATTCCCGGAAGATAAAAAGAAAGAAGTTCCGCATGTTATCAAACACCGTAGTGAAAGAAAAAATAAAATCCGTCGAAAGCATATCTCAGACGTAAAGTAAAATTCTATTTACATCATTAAAGGAAAGTACTAGGAATATACTTAGTTTTAAGTCACGGATTACCAAAAATAAAGAAATATTGTAATTTTTTATGGAAAGCACGCAAACAATTTTATTAGAGATGTTTATTAAGATGAACAAGGATGCAGTTTGGGAAGAGTATGAACTAACGAGTCATAACATGTCCGGGTTCTTCAAGTCGTGAGACTGGGGTAATAACGTGGCTTTTGTGTCATGCCATAAGGTATTATTATGGCACGGCATTATCAGCAGGCATCGCATGGCATGACACGACAAGGCAAGGCATGGAATTGCTTGGCATGGCATGGCATTGTGATGGCTTCAGAAATCAGAGAGCCCACACAAAATTCTTAAAACGTCTCAGGGCTAAGAAGACTGGCGATTTTTACTAGCACAAATAATTTTGTCCAGTGGGGATGCCTGCCTCAGTAGGCCGTTGATTTCCATGACACACAAATAACTTTTTTTAACTTAGTCTCTGCTATGACTTCTTAGTTCATACTCTATTCAATCCCCACCCCTGCGCGTTTCGAACTGGATGAGCATCGTACCGGCGTGCGGTCATGTGTCACTACTGCGTGGTGCACGTTAAAGACCCCAGGCTAGCGGTTGTACTGCACTGGCTAAATTTCTCATCTACAGCTGAGAGACTTGTTGCTCGTTAAAGCAGACCAAGTTCTAGGCTGTATAAACATACACAAAACCCAATTTTCTTTAGTTAATACTCTTCCCAAACCTCATCTTTGATTGTTTTTATCAGTATCTCTGCTTTACGGGTTCTTGCGCTTTTTATCTTTAAAAAAATATTCCCCCTATTTCTTTTTATTTTTGGTTTTGCGGTACTTAAAATTAAGAATCCTTAGTAATCAATGTGGAAATAAGTGTCAGCTGGCTTATGACCGTAGACAAGCGCTGAAAAAAAAAAGACACGAAAGGTAGGCGGAAACACTGACCTTTGTAATTTCCCCTTCAATATGTAAGTATGATCTACTTTACGTATAGACCGACACACCACCTTGGCGTCAGGGAGCTGCGGCGGCGCTGCGATAGCGACCGTAGACGGGTGGTGTGGGCAGAACTGCGCGCGTTTTGCATAGGCGTCATAGCATTTCAGCATGCCGCAAAGCTGTGTAGCCGTTCATTGCAGTGAACGGCACAAAAAAGTTGTGGAGTGAGTTTCCACGAGTTCCTTTGGACTCTGAAATGCGCAGAAAGTGGATAATATCCGTTGATCGAAAAGAATGGTCGACTCACGAGGACGACCGCTGTGCGGCAAGCACTTTCTTGAGGGCATGTGTGGCTTCCATTTCAATCTTCGTCCCGAGGCTTGCTTATGTGCAGGGAAACCGTCGTCTGATCGAGACCACCAGGATTTTGTTCCACGGTGTTCGCGCACAAAGCGCCGGCCAAGAGCTGGTCGGTGGCTTGCTACGCCCGTGCTACCAAGCGGTTGGAGAATACTACTTGCCGTGCCTTGTGGTCATGAGGCTAAAAAAATATAATGCCTTGACTTCAAGGACGCTTTGTGTATTTAACCAATTAATAAATCAACTTCCGCATTCCCATAGTCTGCTGATCCCGCCGGCAGCGTGGAAACAAGCTCGAAGTAATTGTGCGCCTCGAGAGGCTCGTACGCCTGAACCGTGTCGACCATGAACAGGCTTGGCGCGAAAACTAAATAAACGATGATGTGAGCCATCGACGTCCGTGGCAGCAACTTCGCGTCGTAACTCCAGCACTCCTTGTTTACGGCGTACGGATCGTCGAGGGCAACGCCGTCTACGCACAGTTTGTCTCGATACCGCGCCGTTCCGGCACGGGTAGCGAGCTCAAATAGTCTGGCATAATATGCGACACACGTTGGAAGGAAATACAACTCACAAGTACAGCTAGAAGCGCCTCTACAACGTCAACAACGAGCTCACGCCACAAAGCGATGGCGAAAAGACGGAGAGCCTGTACGCTTCTGCCCACATAGCTTCTGCGCATGCCTGGCCTTCCGGCAGTGTTGGTAAACAGAGCCCCGCCTCGCGTCGGTCCATACCATGTTAGAGTAGAATTCCATAAATGACGAGGACAGGACAACACATTTCTATGTTGTCCTGTCCTGTCATTTTTGTCGACGAGGACATTTTTTCTGTTTCGTCCCGTCCTCGTCATTCATGTAATTATCCTCAAACACCGTAACTTCACAAGCACGCTCTATATCCGCGAGTTTATACAAACGTGAACTGTGTTATATTTCGTGCCTCAACCAGCCGACATGTCCAGAAAATGGAGAAATGTGTCGTCCTGTCCTCGTCATTTATGGAATTCTTCTCTTACACCGTAACTTCACCAGCACGTTGCATTTCCACTAGCTTACGCCTAACATACGATTTTAGAAATTTTTCTCTTTCTTTTCTGTGTTTCAGTGACAGCCGGAACTCTTGCTTCTCCTTCTCTTTCGGCGAAAGTAAATGTCAGTTGTCAGTTGGTGCTCATTCCAGTCTCCCTCGTAGTTCCTTCCTCGTCGTTTTGCGCCCTAATATATTAATATAAAGAGCATCGACTCTAACGATGTGTATGGATATAGGCACACGCGGGCACGAATTAATCAGTGCAGCCGTTCAATCGGCTGGCCGTAAGTATTGTAGTTAATCAGGCGCGCTCCGACAAAGCTCGCTACGACTTTGTGTTTTACAATCGCGCTCGAATTTGAGCACCGAGAAAGTTTGAATAATTGACATCTCGTCCCGCGTGACGCCCTCGTCGCGAGAGTCCAATCAGCAGCGTTCGGAGAACTTCGGGCCCAACTTTGTGTCTCTCGAGTTTACCGACCCTGGAGTCTTTGTGGATGCTACTGTTGTCCCCGGTCTTCTTCACCCCCGTGGGTCCTAGGTCAGTCCAACAGGGCATGGGCAATTTCGGTTGCCCATGCAATACCTTCGGAGATTCCACGTCGGTTTCGCAAGGACAAAGTCAGCGTGAATGCGGCCAAAGCGAGGGCACCTCCACGTGGGCTGCCGACGCAGCACCGCCATGGGTTGTAAACCGCCTACGCGTGGGCATGCCCACCTTCCGCTGCCCCTGCAATGCCCCATGGATTTTACCTCGGCTACGCGTGGTAGGGTTAGCACCAAGGTGGTTTCCATGGGGGCACCGCGTAGGCATGACCAACTTGGGCTTTCCTTGCAAGGCCACAGCGGGTTTCACCTTTGCAATAAGAAGGCAGAGTTAGCACAGAGACGGGATTCACGGGGGCACCGCGTGGGCAAGCCCAACTTGGGGTGCCTGTAAAATACCCCGTGTGTCTTAAATTGGCCACACCAAGACAAATTCAGCACGGAGGTGGGGTGCACGAGGGCAAAGAGTGGACAGATTGAACTCGGGCTGCCCATGTAATACCCCATTGGGTCCCACACTCTAAACAAGGGTTTATACGGGTACTCCCCTCAGGGGAGTCAGACCGTGTCCTATATATGACTCCCCTGGGGTGTATATGGTATCCCCTCAAGTTGGAGATTTGAAATATTCCCGAAATATACGGGATCACTTAGCACCCCCTCAAAGTCCACGGGCCTCAGCCGACACCCCTTACTTCGGGTGCTGTTAGGCGCCCTCTGTTACATTCAGGTACTTATGTTACACCCCTGATTAGAGGAATTATTTGGAACCACTTTTGACTCTCAGGGAGTCAACGGATCCCTTCTGATTAAGGTGCTCATTGACGCCTTCTGTTACACCCAGGTACTCATGATACACCCGTAATTCAGGCACTATTTGTACCTCTTATAACTTTCAGGGAATCACCGCATCCCCCTTAAACTGGGTGCCATTTGGTGCCCTTTTTTACACCTAGGGACTCGCGTGATCCCCATCATTCCGAGTGCCGTTGGAAACTATGCACAACCACCGAGAGTTTCCGCGACTCCCCACGTTTGAGGTCGCTTTTGTACACCATGGGTCTGCGGAGCTCCAAATAGTGAGGGCCCTTTTTCACATCCCGAGACTCAGCTAACTGGCTTGTTCAGGTGTGCTGGAGGGGCGATTTCTGAGGTCAGCTGTCACACTAGAGAGTTCTGAATTCTTTGCGTGTCAAGTTCTTTAAAGGGATGCTGAACCGAAATCTGGATTCCACAAAACACGGCGGCAAAAGCGTGCAACGGGATGCTACAAATACCAAAACATCACACGTACAGCGATATCTCGAACGGATGACCCTATTTTCAAAAAAAGGAGGCTCATTTGACAGATATATTTTCGTCTTGTTTCTTAGAGAAGGAGAGCGAACGGCCTCGCGTCTTCACCGCCTCATCGCCTTGAGGGGGCGAAGCGAAGAGAGGAGGAAACGAGATGTCTTGACGTCATGCGCCTCGTCGGCCTCGTTCAATCTCGACCACATTTTCCAAAAATACGGCCGTCCATTCGAGATATCGCCTTCCGAGTAGTGTGGTAGGGATTGTAGCGTCCCGCTTACAGATCCTGCATTGTTTTCTGAAATCCAAATTTCGGTTCACCATCCTTTAAAGAGGCACTTCAAGGAGATTTCATAGATATCAGAATAATACTCCCTGGTAATGTGCCGGCATCATAATTTAACTGAGAACTTCTAGAGACAAACAATCCAGACATTTAAAAAAGTCCTACCACTCATGTCAGCCAACATTAATGTCAACCATGTTTTTATTGTAAAATTAAAAACTTGAAAAAGGTCAAAAGCAAAAAAGATAGTAATTAGTAAAAGCTTGTAACCCGTCAAGAAGCTTCAGGGCAATCCTTTCCGGTGGTGCTTCTTTCAGCTCAGTCGTGCGCTCAAAAAAGCCGAGGTGAACTTGATCCCCGTTGCTTACTGAATATCTAAAGTCGAATACATCGCGATCATGAGGCAGACGCCCTGGATGACATCGCCAACATGCACCGACAGGCCCTCCACCTGGACTTGGACATCTGCAGATGAGAAGGCGTCCTCTTTAGAGAATAGGACAGTCGGATGAGTTCATCTTTTTCCTGGAACCTGTAATGTAATAAAGTACCACAATTAAAATAAAAGTATGCAAACATGGGTTACGATTATACGTTCTATTATTTTTCATGTTTGGATATAAAATTCAGAGATTGATTGCTTACGTACGCTCTTTGAGTGCATAACTTTTCTTTCAATGTCACGGAATGATTTCGATGTTTGCTGGCATTAACTTTGCATAGACTCTTAAGGCCTTTCACGAAACGGTCGCATATCACAAGATAAAGTGAAAAGGTAGTGTTTAAATTACTTTAACATAAATGTGATCTTCGTGTCCCTGGTACGAAGCGGGCAAATGTTTAGGTGATGCACATAATTCGAATATGATTTAACTCAATTACTGCAACGCCAATTCTCAAAATACCGCACAAGATTAGGTCATGTACTAAGCTAGGAAATTGGGCCAGTTGTTTACCTTCGTGACTTGTCAGGGCTCATAAGGAACCCCGCCGGGCACGCGCAGGAAAATAAATTATTTTCCTGCGCAGATCACGTTTTCGATTAAAACAGTGTTATGAGCTGGGTTATTCGCTTGGAACGCTTTGTAGATCAAAGTGATTACCCACCGCGCATTCTGTGAGGACGTTTACACGGGTTTCGCTGTATTTTTGTGATAGGAAGGGTTGCTTGATCGGTTGCTTCAGCTACTTTTAAGATCGTACTAGAGAAAAAATAATAATGTTACAAAAACTAAAATGCAACGAGTCGAATTAATTTCGTTACAATCGCTATTAATTGGATCCTATATTTTATTTATAATTTAATTATCAGTAAATATTCAAAAAAGTGTCTGAGGTTTTGGAGTGCATTCTGTGTGATTCTGTAAGGAAGTGTTGAAAGAACAGGTAGCTTAGCATAGGAGTCTGTGCCACTGGACGCAAAGCCGGCGCGTGTGTTAAAGCACCACAGCTTGGCGCACGTGGAGCGAACATTCGTGCTGCAGAACCGAAAAATCTCCACTCCTGCCCATATCGAACTGGTCGTGCATTCAGCCTACGTATGCTTGTGTAACCACTACAGTGATGCAGGTGAAAGACCTCAGGCTAACGGTCGTACTGCACCCTCTATATTTCTTATCTACAGCGGAGACGCCAGGCGCCCATCGGGGCTGACTGACTTCCCCTCGTCTACACAAACACACAGTTAAGAAACTCGTGAGTTCCTGAATTGCGAAGATAATAAATTAATGATATTTGAAGGACTTAGTTTGGTTTATGAATTTCCTTGTGAACCAGCTTCCCGCAGGTGTAGTTTCATGATGCTCCTTTCTGGTCGCGCTTCGTTTTATCTAAACTCGAAGCATCAAAATCTCATTCTATATTCTCTAGGACAAAAACGAATAACAGCTTGAGGTATTAGGTGGTAGAAAATTATTCATAATTTATTGAAAACTCAACATATTATCGCTATCACATTTAACGTATCTTAGGTCCCAATTTAAAGTATAGCTTTCCCATTCTTATTGGCCGCAATATGCTCTTGTGTGTTTCTTTTTAAATTTTTACCAATTTCTAATAAATATTTCCATCAAGTATAGACTACGCGAGAACCAGCGGCCGCCAATTCAAATCAAAATGTGTAAGAATCTTCTAGAGGTTACGTTCCTTCTCACGGAAGTTGGTGCACGTGACGAAAAATGATTGCGGGAAGCTAAAACGTTACTCTTTACCCTCTCGTTAACTCGCCCTAGTAGCCCAAGATGCTTATTTTATTTTTTGTCTAAACGTGGGGCCAGAAATCATCTGTTTTAAATAGAATTTGACAGCTACTTTCTCCTTAACCTTTGTCAAAGCCGAGAAAAATAATATTACTTACCAGTCTCTTTAACAAGGAGTCGCTCTGCCCCCGAACAAGCCGCGGGAAAAGGCAGAGGCAGCGACGCCTATGAATCTTGAGCGTAAAATTGGATATACGGCGTTCAAATCAGTCAATCTCAGCCCTTCCAAAATGATGGTATGCTTAGAATCGGGCTCAAGCGTGGAGGACTTGAAATCCGACGTTGTATTTTTCTCAGAATGCTTTCCTTGATCAGTGACAAGGTGGGCAGGGTGTCTCTTTCGAATGCGTCCAACGCGCTTTCGCTGCCTTCCGCTGCGCTTCTGCTAGCTAACACCGTCCAGAGGGTAAAGCCATAGTGCTGATAGTTTTGCGTCAACAGCGAAGGCCAAGGCTGGACACAGATTGGAAACGAGTGCCGCGTCAGCGCTCGGCTTCGAATCGAGATTGAGCCGAACGTTTACGCAATCGTCGGGTCCAATCTGTGGCCAGCGATGGGCTTCACTCATGACGCCATCTTATTCAACGCTATGGCAGTCTTATCTTGGAGATGTTGACCTAGCTCGTGATACGCTCTCCACGCATCACTGCGCCCCTGCTCCGAGGTCACGTGACACTCAAATGGCCTTGGATTGGCTCGGATGGCTCGTAGCGTCAATTGCGATTGGACATTATATGAAACGGAGTATAGTAAGACTATTACAAATATGTTACAAACATTATTAAGTTTAAAGTATTGCAGTTTTGAAAGGTATTAAAAAGAAGAAAAATGTCGGATTGTGTTGCTTACGGTGCTTTCTCCTCTGAGGTCTCCAGCTGCGCAAGTTTGAGGAATCGCGAGGCATCCTTCGTGAGCCCACCTTCTCCTTATGCAGCTTGAGGATCTGCTCCGACTTTCTCTCGAAAAGTGCAGTGAGGCTTTCATAAGGTATCTTATCACTGCTCCACTCGAAATCTTTGAGAACCTGTGGAAAGAAAAATGATTGTCTGAAATTGTTATTGTTCTTAAAAATAATAAGTATAACTTTGAAGAAGCGTAAAAGGTTGAATGTAGTAGATGTGAACATAGAAAAAACACACGCACCCTAGTAAATTAAACAACAACCTCTTCGCATTCCCTTAAAACCCAGGAGTGATCAACAATGACAGACACTTCTTTGCCGCAACGCAAGTGGAAGTTAAAGGGGCACTCAAGTGGTTTTGAGTTCGTGTTTTGATGATGACAGCTGAATTTAGACGCCCTAAGTATCCCTAGAAACCAAATGTATAGTCATATGGTGATTATTTCTTTAATAAAAATGTAATTGAAGGCCACCAAACCTAGGATCCATCCGAAAACGAAACCACTCTCATTGGTCCTCGCACGCTTATCAAAAAGATCTCGGGCCAATGGCATTGGACGACGTTCCGTCGCGCAGTGATCCCGAGGTAGCCGCATCGGCGGCATCGGCCGCATCGGCCGGACCTCTTCGTCATTCGAGCTTCGATCATGGCGGAGTTCTCGACGCTCGAGGACCTGACGCCGTCAGAGGTTGAAGTTCTTCGGCCGACAGCCGACCTGGGGATGATTTCCTATGACGCCACTCCGACGTGCGATGTGAACGATAGCAGCGCTTCGGAGTCATGTTCGGGTTCCGAGGACGACGAAACGCAGACCTTTTCGGGCGTTCTTCGATTTGCGGTTGGGGCAAGTCGTAACCAAACCAACGTTTGACATCACAGCGTTACCTCTGGTACGTGATTTCAAGCGATGTCGCCACGTTGACTTTCGCTTCGGCAGGACGGGGGAAGGCTGGTTCAGACATGTGCAACAAGCGCGTACCTACGACTGCGTCCGTTGCAACCGGAGCGACCGGAACAACCGCTCTGCGCCGCGCGTACACACACCTGCACCACTGCTACAAGCGCAGCGGGTCGTCAGCACGGCGACCGCTTCTATACGCCGCCGTCAGTTGTTTCAGCGGCCCCTCTAAAGGGGACGCATTGCTACTCAATGCGGTAACAGAATATAGACAGACAGTTTTCTATAGCCTAAACCTTAATTATTATTATTTTTCTTGATAGGCTTGCAGGGTACAGTGGATGAAAAAAATAAAATAAAAAGATGCAGTACGCCGTCTTGGACGATCACGACTCTAATACACGACATTGCAATAGTACAAATATCGCCACACGCCTTTTCTACGCTTATAAAAGACAAGGTAATCTTAGCAGCGATATAGCAACCTAGAAATATGATTTCGTGATCAGATAGACGTTGCGAGCGTTCGGGATTGCTAACACTAATCACTTTTCTCCGGTGATGAAAACGCGTGAAAATTCGCATCCTTTATTCGGTACGCGCCAGTAATACCTTGAACTTGAGCACACGCAAGAAAATGCGCCAAATAAGAAATCCGGGCGATGTTCGAGAACACAAGTGCTAGAAAGCACCACTGTAGTCGAAGTAAACAAACACGACGGCACGGGCGTTTCTGCTGTCTTGAGAGTGCCACCACGACATCGCCGCACGAGTAGGTGGATCTTCCTTCTAGTACGTGCTGGGTTATCATAGCGACACACGACGAAAATTCACAGTCAAGGATAGCGCTTTTACGCGGAAGGATGAGCTTTCACCACGCCGTCCACGCCGACGTTCACCACCGACGCCATGCGGATAGAAGGAGCCGGCCGGCCCGCGACCGCGACCGGCACGACCGGCCTGCAACGCGCGCAGATACGTGCGCTTCCGAGCATCCCGGGGAACGGGAAATTCACCCCCGCGGAGGAAAACAAGGAGAACACGGAGTCCCTTGTTTGTGAAACGATAATTGCAGTATCGCGTATTTTAAACTAGAAATATTTTACGGCTTGTGAAAGTATCATGCACAACATATTTAAATGAACTGAAAATTGTTTCTTTAGCGAAACTTTACAAATGCCGACAAAATTTGCAAACATACAATAATTTCATTGGTCCTCGCAGGTACAGAAAAGAGTCCGCATGTATTTTATTCCTGCGTGAATAATAGGCGGTTCTGCCTTCTAAAACTGAAGATACTCATTCACTTCCTTAACGCCATCGCACCAAAAAGTAGCTTCTCCAAAAACTGCTTGAGTGCCCCCTTTAAACGTGTCCCAGTAACGTTCACCGCATAATCAAAGGACTTCGCTATTGTCGGAGAATATGAACGAACCTCTTTGGGTCCGCAGCTGGAGTAATAATTTTGGAGTGTCAATGTCGTTTGGCTGATCTCAACTACACATCAAGGTTGATTTAAAATCCTGAATTGTATATTGCGCCGTTTATAACAATATTCAGCGAAAGCAAAATATATCATTTTGTGTTTTAATCTAATATTTATGGTAATAGAACGAAACCGATTAATCAATGAAGGGACCATGAATTAATCGAATAAAGGGTGATGTCTAATCGTGCTAAAACATTTTTTATCGACGTCCAGCCCTACTTGTAATTAACCGATTGATATGCTTTTGAAGGACCAAGACATGGATGGTTTACTGAGTTTCTCGTAAGAGGTCTTTCATTTTGTAGTCTTCTTTTCAGCAAGAATTTTCTAGACAAGCCAGTAGCTATGTTAATATTCCGGTAGTTAACATTTGTCAACTGAAATAAATATTCCAATGATACTCCTGCTTGAAACATGAGCTCGCCAATTTCGGCAAGCCATTTACTATGCGACTGTCTCTTTCAAACACGAATTATTCGACTACAACGGCAGTCGACTGCAGACTATTCTGATGGCCTTGAATATAATTTGACGCAACCAGTACGCTCTAAGTAATTTTCACTAAGAGAAATATGAAGCGCCACATCTTACCTGAATTATTAGTCTTTCGTTGACGAGTTCCTTGGAGGCCAATTCCGAAAACGCTTGGCGTACTTTTTTCCTGTTCGACTGCCATCAACAACGAACTTTTTTGTGTTGTCTTGTAAATCACGAAACAGGTGACACTGGCGAACACCATTAGAGAGAAAAAGGAGGAAACGTCCACCTCTCCCCACCATTCGGCCTGCTTCCTTCTTTCCAGCCTTCGTACCCCTCGGCCTGAACTCTTAACCTCTAGTTGTTTTTTAGTTTTTTTTATAGCATTTTTTTTGTTTTCTTACAACACCCGTAGCCGTATCACGTCACCGGTGACGCCATGCGGATACGGGATGATGCAGCTTGGTGTGAACCGTGCTTTAGAGGAGAGCGACGTGCCCATCCAAGGGCAAAAGGGAATAATTAACCTGTCGAGTCCGTCCTTCTCGTAGCTTAGCGAAATCGGGTTGGAAGACGTAAGGGATTATAGAGGAGCGAAAGGGCGCAGGCGCACCTGCCTCCATTGTGTGCATACACTTTGAACGCGTCAACGAAAACATTTTAGAACCTGAGGAAAAATCATCTTGACTTTAGTTTTTATAATTATTGTTTTTTTAGGTCGCGCTCTGTATTCTTTATCTTGATTTTATAGTAAAGCAGAGCAATTAATAAAGCACTCTCCAGACTTGATCTTACTTCCTGTATATTAAGCCATGTCTTGTGTATAAAAAAAAAAAAACAGAACACTCCTGCTTTGGAAAGAAAAAGCTATAAAATTTTATAAATTATTTTGATCTTCTTACTTTACGTCATAATATTACCGATATTAGTGGGAAAAAAGGTTAAGCCTTTCTGTAGAATTACTGAGTAAGATCCCGTCCACTGTCCCTTTGGATTCGGATTATCATCGTAAAGGAGTGCGATAAAGGGACCATAAAACTGTTTCCTTATTATCGTCAGATACTTGCAGTTCATAACCTATAAAACGCGGATTAGCGTTTTTGACCACGTACAATTAGTTGCAGAAAATGTTGCATAATAACACAGTTCCTATTGCCCCTTTAAATAAAAAAAAACGGCCACGAGTTTGAGACTATATGTTGTGCTGTCTGTTTTTCTGTTTTCTCTGTCCCAAAATTTACAAGTACAGTATGTTTTTTTCTCAACCAGCTCGCCTGCCCTATGTATTTCTTACAGATGATGTACCCGCCAATGACCATTACAGCCATGCTCTGCAGTTGTGAATGAACGGTGCACACGCCGCACTCCCTGCATTGATAGAGTTTGGCTGTTCTCGTCACCGCAGTTATTGAACACGAGCCAAAATCTGAATGTCCCGCAAGGCATCGACTGTGGCCAAGCCCAAATACAGTGCTAACGCAGTGCTCGAGTCCAACACATGAACCACATTCAAATATAAGTCACCAAAGTTCAGAAGGTATACCCGTGGTGTATCAGCATCGTGGTTTACCGAAACTGCGTCAGCAACCTTTGCGTAGGAGGGACTGAAAGAAAGAGTTCGCGTGTATTCTCAAAACTATACCGAAAAAAAATCAAAGAAAAAAATTACAGTTCAAAAGCATTGCATGTGAGGATACAATTTCCATACTTCTGTCAGCATGCTTCTTTAAAGTGCTTAATCTCTAAATTCAGTATCGTTTCATGGCCCTTTTTATTATTATTGCATGATGCACGTTAATAGCCCACGTTAGCTGCCGCACTGCACTGGCAAAACAGTCCATCTACAGGGGGGACAGTTTCAATCCAAAACAACTTTTCACTGCCTTAGACCTCCACACAGAAAATATGTCGCTTTGGCTATGTGACATGTCAAATAGAGTGTCTTGCGGCAAACACCTGAAAACATAAACTGCAGTTTTAAATTTAATCACGGTGTTGTTTTTGTATTTGTTTTTGGAGCATGTGTTTCGATGAACGTGTGGGACTCCTAGATTGCTGTAAAACAAGCATCTGCATAGGCGGTCATCGCACTAAAGCGAAATGTTCGAAAAATAATTGCGTAAAGCACGCCGAAAACATTACGTCATCCAAATTGTCCCCTTTCAGCGGAGACATAAGAAGCCATGTTTCTTATGAAACTAATAAACGCCGTGTAAATATTCTGATATTTCCCTCTCTTTCGACAGCTTATACCACCAGAAATAATAGCCGAAGCTAAAGTAGTAGAGGCAGTGTATGAAACTCACAAGTCGCACAAACTTAGGTGATTTTATTTGTATTTTAACAAGGTTGTTTATGGGGTCCTTTGAGTAGCAAAAAGAAAGTATGGGACGGCCCAGTACCTCAAATGAAATAACAATCAATATATTGCCCACAAGCAGTGCCCATAATGGACGGAGTGACGTTGATCGGCCACTACAGGCTGCATCTCTCCCGAAAGCAGTTGTCAAAAAATGTGAGCTTGACCCACTTCGGCCTTTATGCTGAGCAGGTGCTGGACAGATGCACGGTGCATGCTGCATTGTTCATGCAGGCTGGAGGGCCCCTCGCGCGTTCCCCCCAGGCGACGGGAGAATACAAGTCTCAGCCGAACGCTCACTCAGCGGTCGGGTATGTCAGCCGAGCGCTGCGTCATTTTTGTTGTCCCCATCGGTGTAGTTCTAAAGTAAGCCACTTGGGAAAATATCCGCATTATTATTTGCCAACACGGTCATTATGTCGTGGTTGTAAACACATATGACCTCGAAATATCTTATCTGAGTCAAGAGGTGTCCTCACTGAACAGGACAGTCTTCAACGTTTCGTCGGGAATTTTCTTCGCGCCTCCGCAGGTGCGTACGCAAAGCGGAACGACGTCCAGGGAGCACATTTGCATGCGCTCCCATGAGGCTCGAAGTCTTTTATGGCAAAAGTCAGAATAAACTGTATTCTGTGTCAACATTTTTTTACGCGAGACACCAAATCCCAGTGAATGCGATAAGTAAAACAGTTATCTTTTTTTGCTTCGGGAAGATGCCATCGCTTTAGAGTTTGAGCAATTCAGACAAATGTTATCTGTGCACTAATCCACCATTCTAGAAATAACTGGTGCAACCTGACCGAAAACGAGGTTCGGGGATTTTCAGTACGAAACAATACTCTCATTAGGAAGGAGAAGAAAAAAAGCGCCTTAGAACGACCTCGGGGCAAGATAGCCAACAATAAGCACAAAGGGACGTTGGGGTTCACTGCAGCTCAATGGAGCCAATGGGATCTAGCCTTCCATAATCGAGGGAGTGCCCGCGCTCGCTTGAACACGTACTTACATATTTATCTCTTGAACCGGCGATTGTATGAAATTGGTCCACTGTGGAATACGTCCACAACTGTTGAAACCTATGCAATTTATAATAATTAAACGTAAATCATATTTCTTATCTCGGTTGCAATACCACAGCAAAGAGGTTGCCCGTTGTCGAGGCCAAACTTAGTGATGGGTTCCTAGTTAATGTGACATAGGGATTATTCATGAGCAGCCTGCTGCCCGAATCGATGAGGAAGGGAGTTCTGTTAACGTTAAAACATTGAACGGGACGCAGAAAAGACGGTGGGCGGTCATGGACGCTAGAGAAGCGGGGAAAAGTGAACTTGCGGGGCTCGGGCCCTTCGTTCCTCTTGGGGAATGTCTGCCTGCATGCCAACTTCTATCGTCGAGGAGCGCCTTCCCTGTGCTGCATGCCGCGCCCCTTCCCGATAACTTGCATCATTAAACCCTAAACTTAGTACAACACGTTGTAAGCGTATCTCCTAGCCGTGACACATCGAAAACTTAGAAGGACAAGCCCTAACAGACCCCAAAATCATGAAGCAAAAAATAAAAACACAACCCTGCAACAAAAAAATATAATGTTTGGCATTTTGGACACTTTTTATTCTTAAAAAGAGCACAAACCACAACTTTAGAGTTGCTCGTGAACACGTTTAGCTATTTCAGAGTTCGTTGTAATTGATCTTGACATTCCTTTAATGCTCCTTTAATCTGTCGTTAATGCGTTTTTATGTTTGACCTTCATACGTAGACCCACAAGCTAGAGATATTTCATACACGTACGACACTGTTCCTGCAACAAACTGATTTTTCAAGGTGAGCCTTTCGCACTCATTTGTACCCGCGTACAATGGCGTCATCCTGTTATACCTGAAAGCCGAAATAGACACAGGTATCTACGCCGAAGTCCTTTGCATAGGCACAGGCGCACAGGTTTAACCTGCGTGTCCGG
This sequence comes from Ixodes ricinus, assembly GCA_037355805.1. Classification (NCBI taxonomy): domain Eukaryota; kingdom Metazoa; phylum Arthropoda; class Arachnida; order Ixodida; family Ixodidae; genus Ixodes; species Ixodes ricinus. Next base: position 1,669 of record JAZHYW010017497.1, on the reverse strand, counting down.
GTTCTGTAAATATACCTTTTAGGATCGAGTCCCCTCTCATCTTCCATTTTGTTTCTGAACGTGTGTGTGTTCGCATTCTTTCGCCACAGCATCGGACGGAATGGTTTTGAGCGCCTCATGTAGATGGCGTCGCGAAAATTCAGCCAGATGTACCCAAATATTCGTCACACCGGCCGCCGGGCGTGGTTGAAAGGCACAAGATATTGTCACGAATGACAAGTGATGAAGCGGCGAATGACTGAGTAAACTGAACGTTTAATGGAGCGAACTTGTGCCCAAAAATAAAAGGAAAAAGAAAGATAACAGCAGAGCGTCACGGGCGTCGAATACGGCGAAGCAGCAGGATCGAACGCTGAGGCGAAACTGGTCTGCCTCGCTACGCGAAGCCCCTTATGTACAGCTTAGGCTTCTGGAATAATCGGCGTAGAAGGTTCGACGTGTAGAACTTTCTGACCTCGAACAAGCAACACGGTTCTCGAAATTACCAGAACATTTTAGATGTCAACAAAAAGGCGTCCCCGCGGCCAGGAATCGAACCCTGGCTTTTCGCGTGGGTGGCAGACGCTATAACCGTTAGGCCACGCGGCGCTGGCTACTTGGCAAGTTGCGCGCGCGGCATTACTCCCCCTTTAAAAGTGCATCGCCCCGATGCAGCACAAAACAAACCAAACAAAAAGAACGGTAAGCTAAAGAGTCATTTGGAACACGGAAGTTCCGCAGTCCTATCGAGCGTAGTACGGCTTCATGCGCACGACGTGGACGACTTCTGGTCATGGAGGGCGGCGTGATGAAGTCCGTGTTCCTTCGGGCATCACCTCGTAGTTCAAATCCACGAGTCGACGAAGCACTCTGTAGGGTCCGAAGTAGCGCTTCAAGAGATTTTCGCTGAGACCACGGCGGCGGATCGGTGTCCACACCCACACCCTGTCTCCGGGCTGTAAGTGGACGTCCCGACGACGAAGGTTGTAGCGGCCAGTGTGGACTCGTTGTTGGGCTTGAATACGGTGTCTCGCGAGCTGGCGGACTTCTTCTGTCCGTTGGGCAACCACCTGGGCGTCGTCGCTTCCGTCGACAGCCGGTTCGAGGGTAACATCGCGTCCAGCATTGTCGATACTTTGCGACCATGAACCTGTTGGAAGGGTGTCACACGGTGGTTTCTTGCATGGTCGTGTTCTATGCAAATGTGATATACGGCAACACCTTGTCCTATGTCTTGTGCTCCACGTCGACGTACATGGAGATCATGTCGGCGATGGTTTTGTTGAGTCTCTCTGTCAGCCCGTTGGTCTGCGGGTGGTACGCCGTTGTGCGTCGATGGCTGGTGTGGCTGAGACGAAGGATTCCTTGCGTCAGCTGGGCCATGAACGATGATCCACGGTCTGAGATCAGATCTTCAGGAGCGCCGTGCCGGAAGACGATGGACTCGATAAAAATTTGCCAACTTCCACAGCAGTCCCCGCAGGAAGGGCTTTCGTTTCGGCCTACCGTGTGAGGTAATCTGCGGCGACGATAACTCATCTGTTTCCTTGCGGCATAGGTGGGAAAGGACCAGGTAAATTCATTCCGATCTGCTGGAACGGTGCGGTCGGGAGAGCAATCGGCTGCAGGAGACCTGCCGGCTTCGTCGGCGGTTCTCCCGACGACGGAGCCGGCAGGAGAACTCCGGAAA
>JAZHYW010017495.1:0-14523 GCA_037355805.1 Ixodes ricinus | reverse complement strand
CATCCGCCTTTCACGGTCCAGACCGGGACGATCCATTCTCGGGTTGCTGGGCTTGCGACCCGTTGAGGGAGTTCCACCACCAACCACACCCCCTCCACCTTGGAGTCTGCCATGCCTGACCTCCGGCAAGCCGACGCCATCCCATGCTGGAGGCAGCCATCCGGGCCGCCGACGATTCCAAGCTGCGGCGCACGAACGTGACGTCAACGCTGACGGCCCCGAAGTACGCAGATACTACTGTGACGCGGCCGCGGATCCCGAATCCGGATCTACTGCCGCAGCTGCCTGTTGCCTATCCTTGGGATCGACCACTGGTGTCCGGCTTCCACCGGGGCTTGACTCGCTGGAGGCTGAGCTGCGGGCGATCCTGCTGGGAGCGGAACTGGCGCTCCGCGACACCACCACCGGAGGGCTATCTCCCACCGAGATCCTCCTGCACACAGACTCTGCGGAAGCGGTCAAGGCATGCCTTTCTTCGGCCTCCCCTCGCTCTCCAACGGTCTGCTCCATCCGGGCGGCTGTAGCGGGACTCGAGTTGGTCCTGGGATCGGCCGCACACATCAGGGTCGTTTGGGTTTCGGGCCACGCGGGCATAGAGGGCAATGAAGCGGCGCACCGGCTGGCAAGGGCGTTCTTGTCTCTCCCCACGGCCGGTCAGCCGCTTCAGCGACCCTTGGATGCACCATCTGGCTCCGACACTAGCACTGGCCCTTCACCACCACAGCACCCGCGCACCGAAACCAAGCGGCGCCTGTCCACACGGCTGCCTGAGTGCCCGACCTCCATCCCCAGGGGATACCCGCGGGCGGCCGAGGTCCGGCTACGCCGAATCACAACCGGCTGTGCATGGACACCGTATCGCCTGGCCCGCTTCGGGCTACGTTCGCCAGAACATGCAATATGCGACCGGTGTAGTTCGACCCCTACATCGCCACCTCAAGCCAATCAAACCGCCGCGCTAATCCCCGATACTTCCATTAACACCCAGTCCTCAGCGCATCTCGCCACCCTGCGCCACCTGCTCTGGGAGTGCCCGGCAAGGCGAAAGGAGAGGGACATAGCACTCGCGCAGCTCGGTCCACCACCACAAATAACATTCGAGGCCTGGACGGCACCGACAGGCCCCACAGACGTCAAGAGGCGGGTCTTCAACTCACTCTTGGCTTACGTGAGGACGGCCGGTCTGGCCGACCTTCTGTAAGCCCTCTCCCCTCCCCCCTCGCACCCCCTTTCCCATTCCTGCATCCTCATACCCTTCCCCTTCACGACAAGGCATGAAACCGGTCGCGTCGTACCCCTTCTAAATATGAATAAAACGTATCCAACAACCCTTCCCGAGTAGTGCTCTCTCTAGCGCTTAGAAAATCGTGACAGTTATAGTGATAACTATTCTGATAGTTGTGCTGCCGCTTGCGTGCCTTTTCCTAGCACAGCCAGCACACCATGAACCTTTTCCTGGAAAAGTCCCGCAGACGCGCGTTACTTCCACCTAGGGAAAAATTAGCGAATAATTGTCCCGTTCACTAACGACGGGAACGCGTGGAGTTGCTCCCGAACTATTTCATGGCCTAGAGGAACCCGAATGTTCCCGTTACGACGTGTGGTAGCCGGTTTCAAAGGCGGTAATCTCTTCCGGCCAACAAACATCAAAAAATGTTTTACGCAGGCGCGTTTTTGGGGACCGTCTTTATCCGAAAAAGAATCATTGTGCGTAACGCGACTATAAATTAAAAAAAACGAAAAAAATCTCCTGTAAATTTTAGTTAAAAAAAATGGGTGAGCGCGCGAGAAAGTCGGTGAAAAGACGACACAACCTAACCTGAGTCAGGGAAAGAAAATAAGCGATGCGTGAAAGAAAGGTTTGAAACACAAGGTCTAAGAATAGAGGATAAAAAAAAAACCTTTTCATGTTAGAAAAATGTAGTCTTGAAAGGATAAAAACGGCATTAAGGTCCCTCATTTGTCCCTCGTCCAGTACGAGCATCCTATGGTCGATAACGCGTCGGCGTCTCTTGAACCTCAAGCCTACACGCGCACCCAAAGCACGGTAGAAAGCAACAAGCACGTGCTGGGAGCCGTGCTTCGAGGAGAAACTCCCACCGTTCTAATCCTGTCAGTGAGTGTAAACGCCGGCGCCTTGCATTTGTTCGTGCCAGAAATAAAGGCCGAAAATCAGTAACCCTATTTAAGACACAGGAACGTCTTGAATGCGAGTTCACGCGAAGGAGAGAACAAAACAACCACAACAACAACAACCCTACGCTAGAGACGTATAGCGGAAAAGATGGCTGTCAAGGTATCGGCCCAGTAGGACATGAATGATTGGATAGAATCGGGAACGCTGAGAACTGAAAGTCCGCCGAAGAGAAATGAAGGATGCACCGAGAGAGAAGACTCAGCGCAGCGAAAGACGACATATATTCTCATCACTCAACAAAGAAGAGAGGAAGAAAAGAAGAAAAAAAAATCTGCAATAGGGACTCAGTCATAAATGAAACTACCAGAATACAAACAACGGACATTCATATCACACACACACACAAATAAAGATAGACACAGAAGCCGGATGCCGCAATAAAATATGCCGAATCCTGGCCAGAAAAAAAAAAGAAAAAGACAAAACGCATCGGGGAAACAGGAGGACATCAATTTCCACCTCAAATGGGAGACGAAACGACGGCTCGGCCATCTCCTCTCTTCCCCCTTCTCTTCAAACAAACCATGCATCTCCTTCTCTCCCCTGCCTCTCCTCTCAAGAGCGCCTTCCATTTTCAGCTCGCACTGTCAGCACGTTAGCTCACCCAGTCTCCTCCCCTTCCTTCCGACTCGTAACGCAAACCGAATTTTCAGTCGTGTAACCCTCCGCGCACGTTCTCGTCTTCAGACAGTTTATTGCTCCCTCTTCTTCTTTTCATCTTTACTCTTCACCTTTTTCTGTGCAGAATCTGTTTCTCTCCTTTAGACCTTTTCATTCTTTCCTTCCGGCAGGTTGGTCAGTAACAAATATGAAAACAACAACAACAAAAAGTGATTGAATAAACTTTCTTTTTTGTAAATATACTTTGTTTGTTTGCCACGTACCGAACGGGCGCTATAAGAGCTATCCAAGTCAACCCATTGCTGGGTCAGTGACTAGCGACCTTGCGAGGGGCGCGCGGGCCGAATAATCACGTGATTTGTTCACATCGGGAGATTGGCTAAGCGGAGAGCAAGTTCGTCTGCTTCTTGCACAGGGGTTGCGATGACGTCAGAACGGCAACTTCTTATTGGCTGATTAAAAAAAAATAGTGGGTAGACCTGAAGGTATTTAGCATTGATGTCTACCCACTATCCTTTCAATCAAAGCCAATCAGAACTCGGCGTCGTTCTGACGTCACCGCGACCCCGGTGCAAGAAGCAGGCGACTTGCTCTCCGCATAGCAAGGTTGGTATATTCCGGGTCGTCCGTCGTAAGGTGAAATGGTATGTATCTATGTAAAATGACATATATATATACTCTTTAGTGTACGTGTACGATCTGTACGTGCTGACAGTGTGAGCTGAAAATGGGAAACGCTTTTGAGAGGATAAGCAAGAGGAAGATGATGATGATGTAAACTTTTATTTCAATACGGAAATTGTCGAAGATGGGTGGGGCCCCTAGTCCAGGGCTCCAGTCGGTCAAGCCGTCGTTTCGCCTCCTATTTAAAATGGAAAGTGATGTCCCCCTGTTTTCTTAATGTGTTTTCTTTTCTTTTCTGGGGACGATCCGGTGAAATGGTATGTACTTTTTAGCCACCTCATCTCTAAGTATATATTCATCCTACAACTATCTTGGTGTCCAGTTCAGATCGAACGTTTCGTAAGTCGCCCATGTTAACACATAACACCTGACGCATCCAGAACTCTCGGCTATATTAGCCCTAAAACATCCCTTGATTATCTTCGAAAACTAGCTTACGAAACATATGTCCGACCCAAACTAGAATTCGCATCAGCTATCTGGATCCCCCACCAGAAATACCTAACCACACGCATCGAAGAAGTTCGAAATCACGCCGCACGCTTCTTAACATCATCATATTCCTTTAACGTGAGTGTTTCTCTCCTCAAACGTCAGTGCCCATTACCTTTGCTTGAACAGCGTAGTACCGTGTCTCTCTTGTGCATAGTCCATACGTTCTATTACAGCAATTGCTATGCAAATATTTCTTTCCTTAAACCACCTACTAGGTCATCCCATCGCACTACAAAAAAGCAAAAGTTTTCAACATCTCACCGGGTCAAGAAACGCATGAATGAATTCGGCTGTACCTTGAGACATCCGCACATGGAAGAACCTTCCAAAATCCATGGTCACCACTACTGACACCACACTGTTTCGTAAAAAAAACTTGTATTATTCTTTCTATTTACTGCGTTTTGTTCCTAATTACACTTACTTTATTTATTATGGCATATTATTGTCGGCGTATGTGATACATTTAATTATGTATTTATTGTGGATATATAGTTCAGCCGATTTGTATGTGTAGGACTGAATGGCACCTGCACACTAATTTTGTGTATCATTATTCGTTGCGTTCTTTATTTCTGCATCTGTTTAAATGTTCCCTCTTACGCAATGCTCGTAATGAGCCTGTAAGGTATTGGGAATGAATAAATACCGTAATATACCGAGAGATGCCCCACCCTCGAAAGATAACCCGCCCCCTATTTTCGGCACGATTTGCTGTTTTTTTTTCAAAAACACCGAAAGATGGCCTTTCTCTACTAACTGCAGCGCTCTGTCCAACGGCGACCTCGGCAGCGTTACTGAGCCACAATGGGAGACAAACGAACACTGCTAACCAGGGACCCTAATCCGAACACTTTGTGAAAAAGTTTGTGAGAAATCTGGCGGCCGTGATTGGCCAACTTCGCACTTTACCTTTGCGCCAGCCAATCATAGCCGCCAGATTTGTCGCCGACTTTTTCGTCAAGTGTCCAGATTAAGGACCCTAGGGGCACAGTTTTCTAGGCTCCATTGGTTCTCAATCGTGAAAACAAGCTTCGCAGACCACGAAAAGTAAACGTAGAATTTTTTTTAAAACTTTCTTGACAGCACATTTAAAGTAAACCTCCTCCTCATTTTCACCATTTTTTTTTCTCGCTTTAAGGTGGGCTATCTCTCGGTATATTATGGTAAGCACGTTGTGACTTACAGTTTACTATATCCTATGAACATAGAAAATAGGGAAATAGAGTGAACACGACGAGAAATGCCATCGGGACCAATTGCCGTAGCCTCATCGTTGTTCCTTAAGTCCCGCGGCCCTCACATCATACAAAAGACAAGGTGTTCCCTCCAGACATGACGACAGAATTACTTGCGGACGCGCCACGAGCATTTGTTCAGAGCACGCTTGCTTCATGCGCACGCATGCTTCTGACAGGTAGAAATAGATGTGCTTGTGTGACCAGTGATACAGGACAGTCATACAAGAAATAAACACGTCTCAGCTTTAGACGGTGTCTGCAAACCATCTGTAGCTTAATGAATCATCGGTTTGACCGCAGCCTACGAGAACCTCGATGCCACTCACGCTTACTTCGGCCGGTTGCATTAAACAGGGGCAGTGGGACTACTGCCTCTTTAATGCAACAAGTTGAACTAAACGAGTGCAGTTGGAATTCGGCAAAAAAAAAACACGTCGCCTTTTTTGTCTCATTTTATTCTAAATGTCCGTATTCCCCTCTACCCATCCCTACTTAGTAGCCAGTCAGAGAACGAACACCGGCTTATCTTCCTATGCATCAATAAACAGATTTATCTGTCTACTTGGCGACTATGGTTATATTGTCGTCTATAAGAAAACAAAATACAACTTCGCGTGTAGTTTACGCGTTGCGGGGTAGTCATTCTTGCAAGATTTGATACTTAGACCTGAAAATGACACCTTTTGCGTTTGAGCCGGAAATAATATAAAATTAACAAACATATAACCTGAAAAAAGATAACCGAACTCGAAGAAAGAAAAAAAGAAACATTTTTAAGTGCCGAGATAGGACACATGTTACAAAGTAAACATTGCCCGAAGAAAACAACTGGCGAAAAATTTCCGTCGGCACGCTCATTTTTGAATTCCGAGACATGCATGGGAATCCTTTGTTTTTTGGAGACGTCGACACCGAAATAGAAGGCCATGTTTCGGAATCCCTCAAACAAGTATCCCGAAATACGTGTCGCGCTAACAATTGATTTTTTTTTAAAGGGAGGTGGGAAAGGGGGGAGGGGATACATTTTATTTGTGTTACACTTACCCTATCTTGGCGCTTAATGAAAATGACTTTCTTAAGAGTTCAGTGCTCTGTTTAGATGCACGCGCAAGTTTCTTAATTCACCTCGTAACAGGGGAAACTCGAAAGTTTCCTCGAGAAGCAGAACTTTCTCGAGTAGTCTCCTGGAAGTGAAGGCGAGTATATAGTTATACTACGTTACTTGCTGCATGAGAACGACTCCGAAGAGTCTGAGAGGGGACTCTCGTGACCCCGAGGGAAGCCCACTAACGGCGCTCTTCCACGCGACTGCATCGTTTGCGCATGCGCAGATGAGCGCAGACTTTTATGCCGACAGATATCGGGAAGTGGAGGGAGGAATGGAGAAGTAGGGAAAGAAGGGAACATCCAACGATGTTGGAGAGGATGGAGAGGAGGGAGAGGTAGGAGGAGGATATTCCCCGTGTTATCTTCCGATGGACTGCAGCAAGCGCTACGAGTCTTTCCAGCCGGTGCGGCGGCGCTCTGCACATATCCACGTGACTTGGCGCCCAGACCATCCCTCCACCTGTTCCGAAAGTGACGTGTCACTCACACGCCATTGTGTTGGCTCAAAAACAGTTTTTTTTTGTCTTTTGTTTTGCCAGTTACCGAATATGCGTAACGAGAGAGCGTTACAAGCCACGGCGCTACCGGTAACGCGTTGGTTTCTTCTGTAACGTGGTAACGTGCTCGATACATTTTCAAAACAGTGACGGGAAACGGACTTAGGTTACTTATTTTAAGTAAAGGATAACGTAGTTAATTACATCTTCCCAAGATCTGCAAAAAAGTATACTTACATTTTTTTCGTGTTTCTATACTCCGTTTTCCCTCAAGTCCAGAGGCAGCCGATTCTACAAAGCTGATGGGACCAATGAGAATGCTTAAAATGGGATTATCATGGTGCATCGTTATGTTTCCGCATGCGTTACATCATCGCTGAACCAACCTTGAACAAAAACAGGCCCAGTGATTTGCGCTTTTGACACCGCTTGATTGGTCCTTTTGGCTCGTAGCATCGGCTGCATCTGGACGTAAAGCCCGACCTACAGAAAGATTTTCCGCAAGGTAGAAACATTCTCCTCGCCATTCCCCTCTCACGCTAACTTGACGGAGGGGACCTTTGTTAGCTGATGAGCCGGGATAGCTCGGCTTATCGGCCCTGCAGTAACATAGGAGTTTTCGTAGATCGTTTCGCCGTCCGCAAGCTCCCGCAACCCGCTACGATACCCGGAACTGTACAGTCAGGCCATAGGCGCGCAGGCGCGTGCGGCTTCTTCGTATCGGAGGGCTTAGCAGGGGAAACGGGACTACGAAAACTCTCTAATGGGAGTCCCACCGCAGTCGAGAAAAGAGTGGGAGAGGGGAAAATGGAAGGGTGGCGAGGAGGATTCTCCTACCTTGCGGAAAATGATTTTGTAGGTCGGCCTTTAAACCGAAAGGAAGTACAGGCGCCAAGTCATTCACTTCAATCTCATTCCAGATACCTTCAAAATTTTGCTCGACTTTTCCCCACGCAAAAAGTATCACTTTAGAAAAATGAAAGCCAACGCCCACGACCTTTGTCACCAATGTCAAAAAACGCGGTCGCAAAAAAATTAATAAATAAATAAAACGCAGTTACTGTTAGTATAAGAATAAAACATAACGTATATATAACGTGCATTACTTTTGATCGGTAACGGTAACGCGTTCCGTTTATTTTGAAGTAACGTACGTCGGAAACGCGTTCCTTTATTTTGCAAGTAACGAGTAACGTATTTCGCAACTTTTTCTTCGGTAGCGCCTACAACACTGCCAGTGTTCACACATCATGCAAAAGACGCGACGTTCACTGCACACACGATGACAGAAATGTCTGCGGACATGCGTCAAACATATTCGTAGGACGTTTTAGAGCGCAGCTCTTAGGCGCCCGTTTCCGGCTTGAGCGGCGTCGGCTTCGCCGTCGGCGTCGGCGTAATCACGCTATGCATTATGAGAAACATCTCATAATGCAACGCGTGGGACTCGTGACGTCTCGAGGATCACGAGTGACGTCACGAGGGTCCCGCACGTTGCATTATGAAAAAATCCCATGATCCAACGCGCGGGGAGGAGGAGGGAGGAGGAGAGGAGGACAGGAGGAGGAAGGAGAAAACAGGTGGAGAAGGGAGAGGGGAGATGCCAGCAACCTGTTGTGCAGGTGTGATATCACCATTCATAAATCACTGAGAGGCACGTATGAAAACGCGGTGAACTCGTTATCCAAGGGGCCAGCTACATGGGCTCGGGTCTTTGCTCTACCCATCGATCTCTGTGGCACGTCAGACGAAGTTGGTAAATTGTGTGCCACCAAGGTTGACAACGGCTTGCTCGTGGTAGCTCTGTATCTCTCGCCTACAGCACTAACCGAATATTTCGTGCAAGAGAAAGAACTTCTTACTAGCCATGCACAAAAGCATCCCATTGTCCCCGAGGGACGTGCACTCACTGTTCTACTGTGCCATCTCGGGGAGCACGCTCAAGTCGAATGCTGAGGAAATCAAAAACGTCGAGCAGTCTTCGGCAGAGCCGACAGCAAGTATGATGACATCGGGAGTATCACGTGCTTCGTCAAAGTGTTAACCTTACCGCTGTCTCGTTCTCCCGCTTTGATCCTGATGTCCTGTTTCCTGGCACCGGCAGATCTTTAGACAGAGTGGAGCCTCCAGGTGCAAGACTTACATTTCATTTCCTTTCTCCGGACAAGCGGCAAGCGAGAATACCAGAATAATATATATATATATATATATATATATATATATACCGTATCGGATGTAAAAACGGTTACCTAAAACGCTTTAAAGGGCATCTCCGTCGTAATTTTGATGGTCACCGATTTCTATAAAATTTTCACCATGTATTTGGATGCCCTTCCTGAGCATGTGTACAAAATATCTCGGAAAAATATTAATTTTCCTAGAAGAAAATGAATTTCGAAATTTACATGTACACACCCAAATCACTTGCTCCCACCTACTAGCAACACTGAGCAAGAGCGGCACACGGAGGCTGCCATGATGGCGCTGACGTTGCCGTGACGTCACATGTTGGTCAGGGTGCTTGCTTTGTAGCTTGTTGGTGCTAGCGACTGTCTGCTTTTTGCTTATGTTATCGGTTTATACAGTTATGTAAGAGCGCGTTATGGCGACTGGAGGAATTTGGTGTTGTGCCGTAGGGTCTCGCGCTACGGAAGCGTGGCTTGAAAACACGGTCTACTAAAACCGTCTATTGTCAGACCCCAAGATATAACAAAAAGTGCCTCCAATTAAGAGGCATAACGTCGATCAGTTTTTCTCGGCATGCTAGCAACAAAAGCTGCCTTACCATTCCGCTTCGGAAGCGGCATCTGGGTCCACATGGCGGCGGATCACGAATTCAGCCGCCGCTGGCGGTTCCTTCGGAGGCGATGCCGACGGATCGTATGAGAACGGGTTATCGTCATCGTCCTCAAAATCTAGCGGCATATCCTCATCGTTGCTCGATTCAGACGAGCCTGATGAGTCCATTTTTATCCGCGGCACGAACACAAAACAGTGACCTGCTGCCAGGCTGGCCTGGCTCAAACTGCACACGTGCGAGTGTTTATACCATATGTGACGTCACGTCAAAATGGCGGACCAGTCGAGTGGCAAGTTAGTTTCGGTATCGGTTTCAGCGTATTTTAACGATTATAAATTATGTAAACAATTTTTTAATGATTTAACCGCTGCTATAGGCTACATTTTTAGTACCCTTTCCGAAAATATGTTTCGATAAAAACGCTCAAATTGACGGCGGAGCTGCCCTTTAATGTCACGAAATAAAGTTACCGTTACTTTCTAGATCTATCGATGGATACTTTTACGTTAGTTTTGCATTAGTTTTAGATTTCACTTGTGTTATTTGACAGCCGTACTATGCGGATAAGATCTTGGACAACAACTTAATTAATACAGAGCGATTTCACTTTTTTTTAATATTTTGTTTATCAAACATGTAGGATACAGAATACAGTGAGATCCCGTTCGAGTGTAGGCCTAACGGAAGACATGTACGGTACTCATTACAGGTAATCAAATTAGTCGTAATCGATTACTTTATTTAGTAATTTTGTATTTTTATTACTTTTAATGGGAAGTATGAAAAAGTAATCTTATTACTTTTAGGACTACTAACATTGCTCGCAACCATTACTATTTTCCCCACCCTTTCTTAATGGCACCCTTTGTCCCTACACGTGTCCTACCAAGATATCCTCGAACCAAGTCTGGTACAGGAGGTTGATCTGCCAAAATTGGTGAGTTGAGAAGATTAATAGTTTGTAATTCGTTTATTAATCTAATCCAATAGTGGGAAGAGCAAAAGGCGCATTCAAAACCCGAGAGAAAAAGTCCGTCGTTTTAAAAAATCTAAATTAATCGGAAAAATAACGGTTACCTTTTCAGGGAACTGTCAATTAATTTTACTCTCGAGCCATCAAATAAACTCAAATTCAAAGCTTTTCAATTCGGAGTAATTGTAGTTGTAATCGATTAATTTTTTTTTTGCAACGTGTGCAAGTGTGTTTAGAGAGACCAAACGTGACGTAACGGATAGCGTTATGTATTGGACGCTATCGTAAAATATTAACTACGTTACTCGTTAGTTATTTTACATTCTATCGGGTACATTAAATGTTATTGGAAAAAATGTATTAGCAGTAACGTCGTTCCTTGTAACACCAACACTGTTTAGAAGGGCTTTGGCGTCCGTTACTGTCCATCGAAATGTTAGACGGACATTGGCGGGAAGCGGCGAGAAGAATGGGAAGAAAGGGAAAGTGGAACATCTCACGAGGAGGAGGGGAAAGGGGGAGGGGGCATGAAGCGGACGGTCTGTGGTCGGGACGTGACCCGGGTCCCGAAGAGACGCATTTTCGACGGGAATGATCGCGTGTCGAGAGCTCGGCTTCGACGCCGACATTAGCATCTCCTTGCCTTGCCCCCCCCCCCCCCCCCCCGGAAAAAAAAGGAAAAAAAAAGAAAAAAAAGCCCAAGTTTCGACGATAAAGAAATTTGTAGCATCTGTGTTCGTATTTATTTATTAGTCATTGGCTAGAGTGGCGGGGAAAGAAGGTGAATGAAAACACCTCACGGAGGACCCGTATACCCCACAGGTATACCCCCGCGAGGCGCGACTGATACGGAATACTCGAAGCCAGGAGTGGACTTGACCGATTGGGAGAGCGGGCGGCGGCTCTTTAAGGCAGCAGAATGTGGGGCGGCAAATATTTTAGCGTGGCTAGAGAGGCGCTAAGACTTTTCAGGCTAAGTCTGTGCACGGCACGTTGGAGTCAGGATTCAACATAAAGCCGTGGTGACACTGCTAATGCCCGAGTCCCACTAGAGCGACAAACGGAAACAGACGACAGCGACAAGCCTCAAACCAGAGCCTTTCGCGATTTGACAGGCTTTGTAGAATAAAGGAGGCTATGCTCAAACAAGAGCATCATGCATGCGAGCACTCTCAGAAAAAAAGGTGACTATTACACTTTGTCCCATATAATACCCAAAACTTCGATTCGATGTACAGCACCCTATAGTCAAACAGACGGCCCCGAATTTTGCAAGGGGCTTGATAGCCGTGTGGTACAGCCTGTTAAAATAGCCAATGTGCGTATTACTGAATACAAAAAAGATTTATCTGGGTTTTCTGGTCCTAGTGCAAAAGCTCAGTGATTTCTTTATGTGGTCTTTGATACGTCCTTTAGCTATTTAAAAAGTTATATCACACCGTCATGAAGCCCCTCGTAAACTTTGGGGCCGTCTGTTCGACTATAGGGCGCTGTACATCGAAATGAAGTTTTGGGGTGTATTATATGGGACAAGAGGGTGTACAGTGATACCCTTTTTTTAGAGTGAGGGTATCTTAGGCAGGCTTGCAATCACTGGTGCTATACTTCACTACCACCGAACGAGTGAACGCCTCCCAAAGGTACCATCGCGAGCATGCTGCGTGTGTTTGAGCGTTGTTGCTGTAGTTCGTTTCTGTTTGTCGCTCTAGGGGGACTCGGGCATAAGACGTCATGCAAACGACAGTCCGCAGTTACTCTATGAGGCTTGTTTCTTCCTTGTTCGACGGTGCTACAACATTGGTCATACAAAATCGGTAAGCAGACATGTTCGAAGAATGCATATGCATAATGCAAACGTGCTTCAAAACATGCATGAGGTGTGTCCGCAGATAATTATGTCATCATGTCTTCTGCAAACACCGTGTTTTTTAGATGCGGAGCATCTCTTGCTCGGGTCTATGTCCCGCGGCGTTGGTGTCGGCGTCGTAGTCAGCACTCCCACTACGCACGCGCAACTCTCCTCCTCCCTCTCTCCAACAGCTGCGCGTTACTCTCTCCGCTCTTTCTCTCTACCAGCTGCGTGCACTGCGCGTGCGTTCGCTTCTCCTCACACTGCGCGCGCCCGCGCAACTCTCCTCATTTAGTCTCCTCTCCTTCAAGTGTGAAAAAATAAACGGCGAGCGTTCCAAGTTTCTCTGCCGCCAGCCGCGACGAAGGCTCGCGTAGGGGATAACGCTAGGGCAGTCGGTGGCGCCAGCTCTCGACGTCAGCACGCAACTGACTCTTTCCTCGGAACCAACACGATGCTCCGCATCACCCCATAATTCCCCTCGGGAAGATGGTGTAATGTTTTTTGTTTTTTTTGCATGATGTATGAGCAGTGAAACTGCAATCTTTTCTGAAAGCGGAATGAACAAGACGTGTGTGTCATGTAACAGCGGCCTACACTATTTGAGTGAGCTTGGAAGTTATCTTGGTGTCTGCGGCAAAGAACTCTCTTGTGATAAGTGGAAGCCATGTCTTGCAGTTTATCATTCGGTCTATCATATTGAAGTCCATGTTTTATTGAAATGCACCTGGGAAACTTCACTTGTTTTGCACAGCAGACTGGGGTCACGTTCTATCATGAAACATTTATGAGTCAAGAATTCTTAGAAGTTTGCCTAAAGCAACAAAATGCTAAATACATATCTGCTTAAAGCAAAAATAAAATAAAAAAATCAGCAGAACCCATCCTTTGGGAATGATTATCTACGTTAATGCGAATAGCATCAAACGGTGCGGAGTTATGCGCGTTCGTCAGGTGGCCGGCACACTCTAGATATGCCAGCCCACTCTTGAGGCGATTATAAATTTGTTGACACTTTCACAGCCCTGCGCACGATCTCCGCAGCCCAGCACGTGCGTTTGTGTCACTTAGGAAGGCGAGCAAAGCACGCGCCATACGCAAAAACACTCAAAATGGTACCGACCAGACTTTCTGGCGTCTCAGCTAGTCTCAACCAACGGTACTCTAAACGGTTGTTTATATCTTTACCATAGGACGCGCTTTACAGCGCTGTCACAGCTACCGGTGCGCGCGCGTTCCATGCACGAGGGCTCATTCCGCTCTCGTGAGGCAGAGCACGGCCGCTACATCACCCTCTCCCGAGCGCGGGAGAGGGTGAGCTAGGGGCCGTGCTAAGCCTCACGAGAGCGGAATGAGCCCTCGTGCATGGAACGCGCGCGATGGTAAAGATATAAACAAGTTTTTAGAGTGCGTTGAATGACTGCCTTCATAGCTCTGTGGTTAGCGCGTCTGCCTGCTGATCAAAGGGTCAACGGTTCGAATCCCGCCGGCGCCGGTCTTTTTTATTTATTTATCGACCCGCGGCGTAAGAGGTTAGATAGCCAGATAGATAGATAGATAGATACATAGACGAAAAGTGCGTGAAGTATCCAAAGAATGCTATTCGCATTAAAATGCTATTCGCATTAAAACATATTTAAACGAGATTTACATTTCTGTTAAATATATTATGATGTATCCTTTTACAATGGCTATATAACTCTTTTTTATGCAATATCTATAATTATAATCTGTTTCATACGTAGTGTAGGACGCTCTCAAAGCTGCTGGCTCAAGCATGGGGTTTAATCTCGCAGACCATTTGCACGCGTTCTCGCGCAAACTAACCAAAAGATAAAGCCACGCTCGCGCCAGTAGCATTGACAGCGTTCTATGGTAAGCATAAACGGATGGGGGAGACTGGGCTAGCCCACACCAGCTCGGAGCACGTGGAGCGAAAGCTCGCGCTGCAGAACCCAGGATCCTGGGCTCGATCAATACCACCTAGAACACAAGGCCTGCGCGTTTCCTCCTCTAAACGTCATCACTAGTAGATCCCCTCAGCGCCCCCTAGATAGCC
>JAZHYW010017494.1:0-11203 GCA_037355805.1 Ixodes ricinus | reverse complement strand
ACTTATCTTTACGAGTTCTTCGGACATCGACCCGTTCGACAACGCCTTTTTACTCTCCTCGGACGCTAAATATCCTGGACCCCATGTTTCGTATGTGTCGGACATATAATAGCATTGCAAGCTGTCTTGATATTTTTTCAGTGACTGCATTTGTCAGATCTCTCAGAGTCTTGTACGGGTCTCGCTGAACCTGTCGTGATTGTGATTTTATTATATATAATTTAATATGATATATTCGTTTCCGTGGCAGTCTTCTACCCTGCGTTTGGATCCGGTGTTCCGTTTTTTGCTTGTTGTGTACGTCGTATCTTTATGTCAGCATGCGTTATATATACCATGTCTTTTACTCACTGCTTCGAGTTTTTTTTTCTTTAACTGTTGTGTGTAAGTTTTGGTGTGCCAGTGCCAAGACTGCATGATCGTTCATGGACACTTAATAAAAATTATTTTTTGAGTATTGATTTTTATTATTATTATTATATTAATATTTTTATTATCATAGAAACATCATTGTCGCAAGTCAGCACAACTTTATGCCGGGTCGGTCCATGGTAAACAATTTAACGTGTTTTATGAATATCGCTGTGCCCATTGTGAATAATCGTAGTCAGCTTGATGTAATTTATTTTGAACTGAGTAAGGCATTCGATTTAGTAGACGATAATCTTCTCCTGAACAAAGTACAACGAATGGGAGTGAGAGGACCAATGCTTCCTTGGTTTTCTTGTTACCTAAGAGGCCGCCAGTATAGAGTTAGAATTGAGGATGTGTACTCTTCTTCATATCACACCACTTCTGGTGTCCCCAGGGCTCGGTTCTGGGACCCCTTCTGTTCACAATTGTTTGTCAATGATGTACAGTCATGCCTATCCTACTCATCTGTTTCTTCAGTTTGCGGATGACATGAAGATATTTCGAAAATGCCAGTCAGAGGAGGACAGCGACGTGCTGCAGGGAGATATAGACAGAATTGGAAACTGGTGCTCGGTCATTAATTTAGTGTTCAAAAGATCAAAAACGAAAGTTTTCACCTACAGTCGCAAAACGGGAGAAATAATGTTCCACTACGAAAATAAGTCCCAGAGAATCGCGCGTACTGAAAAAATTCGACATCTGGGTGTTTCCTTCGACACAAATCTAAAGTTTCGCTCTCATGTGGAGACAACATTTGTTACTGCTTTGAGAACGCTAGCAGTGATCAGCCGGATAACGAGTGAACAATTGCAGCTTTTTGTATTTATCACACTCTTTAAATATCTTCGTTGATCCCACTTGGATTATGCATCTGTAGTCTGGGACAGGTTGGCGAGATGAAACGAAGCTTTACTTGACCACGTTCAAAAGAAATTCGCCTACATTCTTAACTACCGCTACTTGCAAAACGAGCCATACAGGTATTACACTGTCAGTAGCTACTACAACATCGAGTCTTTGTATTACCACAGGCTCTCTGCTGCCATGTTATTTATCTTCAAATGTTTACACGGCAAGATTGATTCTCCTGAGATTTTATCCTCTCATGCGTTGCGTGTGCCCCACTACGACACTGTGTCTAGTAGCGCATTTTATCCCTCTGCAGCAAATATATTAAGCCCTGCCACCCGCATGCCACTAAAATACATCGACTTCTAGACATATTCAACGACAGCCTTTCTGGTCTTCGCGCGTCATTAAGGTAATTGTAACGCAATTGATGGTGCTCTTCGTTTTTGTTGTTGTTTTTTTGCCAGGGTTTTTCCTAAAGCGAATTGGCAAATGATCTTGTGGACTGATTGGATGTGTATTTATCTGCATTAATGTTTGTCTTCACTTATTTTGCCTTATTGTCTTTGTGTCGCCTTTTATGCCTCTTTAAGTCTTGATTTCCCTCTCTTGTTTACTCTTTTTCTCATAGTTTTTTTTTTTTTCGTGTTTCAGCAAAAAAGGGGACTGGTTGATCTGGAACACGCAATAAATATTATTACTATTATTTTATATTATTAATATTTGTTTACAATTGGAGCTATCTCCAAGTGTATTATCGGGTTCGATCAAAGACAGCATGGGCTTGTGGGACCAGACCCAGCATTAAAAATAAAACAAGCGGAATGCGCACAGTCTCACATGCACACAAAAAATGCTCCAGAAAAGTCGAAATTCGCAACATAAAAAAAAAGATTACACAAAAAACAATTTTACAGGTCGGACTTTGCAGTCTTACGCACACAAAAAGAAGACCCAGCATTACAGGTAAAATAGGTCGAACCTCGCAGTCTCACGATCACAAAGAAAAAAATACCAGACCTAAAAAATTAATTCATACAGGTCAAGCTTTGCAGTCGCCCTTACACACATAAACAAGACGTCTCACTAATCCGTTTAGCACACAAAAAAGGCTCGAGGTACACCTAAGCACTTCTTATGAGTTGAGAATGCGAAAGCATGCACGTCATTCTTTCGATCCCTTATTTCGTCTGCAGCGTATTTGCGTCGACGGCAGAGCGCGCCCTCCCTCGCCGCTCTCCCTTGCAAGTTTCGTGTTACCGGCGCGCTGAAGGACTCGCAGCGCCATGGGGTGGCGGTCGTTGCAACTGACGCGCAGCAGCCAATGGGGGCCTCGCCGACGCGCGCCAGCCAATGGCGCCGATGCCGAAATCCATCAGCTTTACTCCGCTCCTTTGTAATCCCGGAAACTAGGTGCTGTTTGGCTAGGCTTTTCGCGTGGTTTCATAGCTGGGAGCTGGCTTTACTTGGAAAAGGATTTAAGATGCCGTTTGGCGTGGCTTCAAAGCTGATGATATCAGCTCGCTCCATCGGACAGTTAATGCTTTCGCATTAAAAAGATTGAATAGAATGAAGTGTGCACAGTCGCACAGGCTAAAAAAAAGACTTCACGTATCTTAAAATTCGCAGTGTCGCGTGCACAGAAAAGAAACACAAGACTTACTGCACGGGTATTATCTATTTAAATGCAGACTTGTCAAGATAAAAAAAAACACCACAAGCACACAAGAAAGGATACTTCATCTACGGGAGTGATCGTTTTAAGTGCACACTTGTTAAGAAAACAAAACAAAACACATTTACAAAGACAGAAAATAATCAAAGGATAAACAAAAGGCGCATTGGTTTCGAAGGTTCACGAAAGATAATCCCCCTTTTAGTTCTTTAATATTCACTCTAAAAAGGGTACTTTATTTAGAGGAGAAAGACAACCCTAAGGAAAACCCAGATATTCGAAATGTAAGAATGCTGAAAAAAATAAAGCTGAATAATTACGTCAGCAAACATGCTTCTCAGATATTTGGTCATTTTCTTGATTCAGTTAAAAGAAAGCAGTGCGTCTGGGATGTCGTTAAAATATTTGAAACACAAAAAGGATCGCATACTTTAGCCGTAGTGTGCTCTAACACGCGGGGTTTCGAAATCCGTGGCAGATCTAAGTTAACGAGATGGCATTTGGAAACTTCAAACTCACTATCCCATAAGTGTCCCCAGAGAACAATGTGGAGAAAAAGTGAGTAGAAACAGGGCAACTCAAGCGAAGCAAACAGGTTGTCACTGGATAAATCTATATTGTATGCGACTTTTTTTTTAGGATTATAATAATGATAACAATAAATATCTTCATTTTCACGAGCCAAAAAGCAACCAGCACGCCTTCTCCTTGGTGAACGGATGCAATTAGTAGCAAAACCAACCAAAAAGAGAATTGAAGGTTTCACACACAAAGCGATATATCAAACACAAAAGTATTGACAACTGGTCAACAAGCACTTTCACTTGCTTCACGGATACCATAATGGCACTGAATGTATCAATTTCGGAATTTTTAATACCCTTAAAAAGAGATTGTGCATGTAACAAAGGAGATGGTTTTACAGAGAGTGTGAACATTGAAAGTCATTTTAAAAATGTGATTAATTTTCGAATGCCAGGAGGTTGCACAATTAAAAAAAAAAAGTTATACCATACCTAAGCCTAAGTATACGATAGGCTAGAGCCTGCGTAATGGTTTTTTTTTAACTGATGATGGTAAAACAAATTTTAATATTGTAGAGTAGACAAGAGACAGTTCTTAGTCGTTGACACGTATGATGTAGCCGTTGACACGTGACTATTCCATGAAAAGTTGGAATCAAAATAAAGACCCAAGTACTTTACAGAGCTAACATATTAACAATAACAATAGCAACAAAAACAATAATAATGACAATAATAATAATAATTTGTACTCAGGAACATTCATAATTTCATCATAGTAATAATAACAGTGAGAATTAATTTACTCCTACAGACAGATGACATGTTGCAAGAAAAGGGGGCACCAAAGCCAACAGCGGGTTTCTGGGATGCCCCCTCCACTGTGAAGTTGAGCACAACGTTTACCTTTTTTTAAGGGGGGGGGGTAAGACAAAATATAGTAGGCCTACGAGACCTGTGTCAATAAAATGTGTCTAATTATGCCAAACGAAAACATCAGAAATAGATATAAAAATAGAAGAACTAAAATACCTTATACTTGTATTATATTCTGTGGTTCACGAAAAAAAAAATTAAGTCTACTTAGGTTAGGTTAGGATTCTCAGCTGGGGCCGAGTTGTGTCGCGTTGAAAACCTCGTTGTAACTAGGAAGTGATAGAGGATTTTCTTCCCACCTTGGAGTAAGGCGAAGGCTTTTCTTCTGGCTTTGAAGAGCTACCACACCAGCTTGGTGGGGGCTGGCCTCTGCATTGGAGAGGGTCAAGCTTGATCCGAGATCAAGCCTGGAAAGCCGGAGCTTGCAGCCTCGTCCAACTTCACTGCAAATGGGGGTGGTACGAATGGCAATTCGCGGATCTTGTCCGGTCAAATTTTTACTTTTCTTCTTCCACATTGCTCGTCAACTTTACAGAAGTGAAGAATACCTACTTCATTCTCAATAATAAGACTAAGCCTACAAATATCTAAGTAAAACGTTTTATTGAGGTCACGTATTGCCGTGATTAAACAAAATAGTATAGGAAGAGCAAAAACCGGCTAAAAAGTTAAATATAGGAAGACATCAATCGTGAGAAGGTAAAACTATTACAATATACAGCACCGACACGAGTCGCCATGGTATTAAACAGTTTACCTTTAATCTGCTTGAGATTCAACACAAAAAGGTAAAGGAGTTGTTCAGATATATTGGGGTTGAATGTCTGGTGGCTCGCTCACTTCCATAAAGGCTAATATTACTTGTTTGACCTAAGTATAATCGCACGTAACACCACTGACAACGTTTTTTTCCATGTGTTATTTTACGGATAAAAGCCTACGTCTTCCACTTGCTCAGAGAACCTGAGAATCATTATGCGGACTTACTCCGGGAATCACACCTTGGGGACGAAAGCCAAAAGTGGCTCATAGATTGGACGTGAGCGCTACGCAGCACGTCTGACCCAATCGTGCTGTGTGCTGCACGAGGTTCCATTCGTGCAACATGATCAAGCTTGGCGAAGCGAAAACAGAGAGGATATTCTCATCATCCAATGTTTCGGCATCGCCAGCCTTGTGCCTCTGAAGAAGAGGTAACTCTAGTGCACTCCCGAGCTTCACGTGTGATTTAAGTATTTGGAAAACTGACTAATTTATGGGTTTTCAATGACGCGCTGCAAGTATCTTTAAGTGCATAATGGTAACCATATCCTTATTCTCAATAATTAAAAAGTTAATTAGTAAATATTAGTTATCATTTGAGCTAATTTGTAAGTTTCTTGCATTGCCTGAGGTCCGCCGTGACTAGGAGTTTGTGCTCAAAAATAGTTTCTTATTTTTCGGAACCCCCAAACTGCAGTAATTTGTGAGAGTAATGAACATATATATATTTAAACGAATTAGAAATATATTTTTATTTATTTTTTAACACGAAAGAAAGTGCTGCGATTTATTTATAACCGATACCAAAGGGGGTCGTCCATAACAGAGCCTTATCGATTATCTAATCTGGCGCTCTTGGACAAGCAAAGAACTGTCAACAGACTAAAGCTGTTCCACCAGCTGACCAACGGTGGGAGCAAGCTACTCCCAGGGCTGGACAGAAATACTCCAAGAAGTATGCAAGAATACAAATATTGAGAAACATGCATTTTAAGGCTCAAAATAGTGATTCTGAGATACATTTGTATTTTATGCAACGGGATATCCCCAAGATGCTTTTGCAAAAACGGCGAATACATGTTCCGGAGCGGAGACACAGATACTCATAGAAATGCATTTGTTCCCGAACAGTGCTACATGAGGAGGGTGTAGCTTGTGGCGAATGCAAATGATAATGTACGCTTGTGTTCTTCTTTTCGTGTCATTTTATGCAGTTCTTGCCTCGAACTCTTTGTTTTACATTAATTGGGTTTGAAAAATAAAACATATATATCACTTCCGGTGAACCACATTGTTACTGAACGGTAAAGACTGAGCGCTTTGCATGACAAAAGGCGTTTGCACTAAATTAAACCTGTTTTGCCGTGAGGGCGCATTTCAAACTTTCGTCTTATATGCTTCTGAGTCATCCATAATGTGGGGAAATTAGATAACAGAGCCGTACTTTTTCTACACTCAACTGCTTTAGAGCGTCCGCTCTACTAAATTGAAAAAAGTGGTAAGCTTTGTGATAGGAGCTTATTCTATAATTCTTGCAAGTAACCTTCTTTAAACCCACGTTTTTTTAATTGTTGGTGACTGCGATGAATCATGTTATAGGGCGGGTTCATATTATAAACTCTGAAGGACCCTCCACCAAACATGATTTTATCTTTTAAATTTATCATAAAAACGGCAACAAATGCAACTAGATACCTAAGTCTGGCAGAGTATCACGAAAGAAGCGATACATTGTAAATAAATTTCACTACTGAGAAACAAATTAATTTTTCAAATGTATCTCCATACAGAGATACAGATACTCGATAGTATCTCTAATATACTATCGCGATACATTTGTATAGCGATACTGCCCAGCCCTGACTATTCTTCAACCATTAAGTTACACCTGACACTAACCGACCACCTAGAAACACAATAAAGCAATGTGAGATTTTTTTCAGACACTACGATTTTTTCAGTACATTCACTTTCCACGCATTTTAGCGAATTAGAACAAAATTCCTGAAGAGCTTGTAAACATTGACTCCTTCGACAGGTCCACATCATGAGTAAAGTGACTATTCACCGAGGGCCTGTGAATAAATTGCATCCATACCATACAGATTCTACGGACTTCCATGGCTAACCCCAGCCATTGCTTTAATGTTGTCTTACTAAACAACACTCAAATGTTATTTTTTTACATTGTGTGTACTGCGAGTTCGATGCCAGTTTGATTTACCGGTATTCTCTTGTGATACTGTTTCTTTTTTTGTTATTGCCTCGTGTGTTATTTTTTGTTATGCCACACTGCGTGTTTGTAGGTGCATTAACCCTGTTGAAAAATCCGGCAAAACCTTCCAGTGACATTCGGTGGAAACGGGTTAATTTCCACTCATTTTCACCAGAAACTGCGTAGTTTACCAGTTTCTTGGTGGAAATATTACCGGCCGCCACTTTCAGTTACCAGATTCCGGTGGACGTTTTACCGGAGCCACTTTCGGTTAAAATCCGGCAAAAACTTCCCGTGACATTCAGTGGAAACGGGTTAATTTCCACTCATTTTCACCAGAAACCAGCGTCGTTTACCAGTCTGTGGTAGAAATATTACCGGAAGACACTTTCGCTGAAAGTTTTGCCAGAACCACTTTCGATTACCCGTCGCTGGAATCCTACCGGAAGCCACTCTCGTTTGCCGGACACCGAACTTCACTGGTAGCCGACGAAAGGGGAACGGCTAAAGGCAAGGAAGCCAAGACGAGAAGGGGGACTAGCTGAGTTTGTAATGGTGGGCGCCAATGCAGTGGCATTCTCGTGAG
This sequence comes from Ixodes ricinus, assembly GCA_037355805.1. Taxonomy (NCBI): domain Eukaryota; kingdom Metazoa; phylum Arthropoda; class Arachnida; order Ixodida; family Ixodidae; genus Ixodes; species Ixodes ricinus. Next base: position 3,302 of record JAZHYW010017494.1, on the reverse strand, counting down.
TGCGTGTTTTAGCTCGAGACGACGTCGCAATCCTGCAAGACGTGTGTGCAGCGAAGTGTTTTGATGATCCAAAAAGATGAGCAGCGATCACTGGCAACTTGCTATTTGCGGCAGGCAAAAGTCGGGGCCAGAGCAGGTACGAGACCACTCGGGCGGCATTCTCGTGAGTGCGAGTTTTAGCTCGGGACGACGTTGCAACCCTCAAGAAGTGCGTGCAGCGAACTGTTTGACGATCCAAAAAGGTGGGCACTTCCACCCGTTTTCATCCGAAACCAGTTTACCTGCAGTCTGTGCGAGATTATTTGCCGGCAAACAGGTTTCGCTGAAATTTCATCGGCATCGGGTTTCCAGATTTCGCTGGAATGTCACCGGCAGCCACTTTCGTTTCCCAGACGGCCCGGTTTTAATCTTACCCAAAACGGGTGACTGGCTTCCCTGTTTACCGAACTTCACTGAAAGCCGACGCGAGGGGAGGGGCAAGCCGAGGCGAGCCGGGGACTGGGCGTCCTTGGTGCCTCGCACCAAGGACTAGTCCCCACGCACCCTCTCTCCCTCGCATTGGGTCGTGGGGAAAATGCGAGAAAATCGTTTTGCTGACCTTTTTTTTTTAAGAAAACCGGCTTTTTTGTCCGTCAACGAGCAACGGCCGGCCAGGAACGAACGCTCAGTCTCGGATTCTCGTTCCATGTGTGCGTAATGTATCTTCCAGAGCAGCTGGGTGTGCAGATGAAAAGAAAACATCTTTCAGTGACCTGTTTCTTACGCCCCTTTGTCCGTCCGGCTTCAGAAGCATCCAGCGAGCGAAGAAGACTGTGCCCAAGATTTCTCAACGTCGGCGGATGTTCGTTTCGCGCGTTCGTGGTTTTCGCTAAGCGTGCTAATGACGCCTGATGCACCCGCGGCGGCGGCATCAGGGACGACATCGTGAGTGTGCCCGGGATTTCACAACGGCGGCGGATGTTCGTTCTGCGCGGTCGTGGTTTTCGCTAAGCGTGCTACTGACGCCTGGTGCACCCGCGGCGACGACATCAGGGACGACATCGTGAGTGTGCCCGGGATTTCTCAACGGCGGCGGATGTTCGTTCCGCGCGTTCGTGGTTTTCGCTAAGCGTGCTACTGACGCCTGGTGCACCCGCGGCGACGACATCAGGGACGACATCGTGATCTGTGCCCGTGAGTTCTCAACGGCGGCGGATGTTCGTTTCGCGCGTTCGTGGGTTTCGCTAAACGTGTTATTGAGAGCATACGTGTGTGTGTCCGTGTGGTGCACCTGCGTGATTTTATTACCATACGTCTAGGAATTTACCCAGCGGCATTGTGAGTACCTTGAAAGATATCTTTTGCGACAAAGAACTCGGTTGTTCCTATTTGGTCTGATTGCTTTTGTCTACAGCTGTGCAAATTGTTTCACTGGTATCGACCGGTTAAATAGATACATAAAACCTTCAGGTCTATGTGGACGAACCACTTTAATTGTTACCGAATCGTCCAGCATCTGGTAAACATACACCAACCACGGTTCACAGGCTTCCTCCTAAGTGCCTTCCGTTGACTTCCGAAAAAAGAAAGAAAAAACACGGTGAATTCCGGCCAATCTTCAACAGTTTGCCAGAGTCTTTGCTGAACATATCATCCTTTCGTGCGGTAAAACGGAATGTAAGAGAATGGTGCCTCACGCTCGCGCAATAATACTTATATAATTAATTAGTGCGTATTCGTTGCCCACATTCCTACATTATTGTTGTTTGTTTCTCCAGTGTTCACTGTGTCACGGTATTTTATTGGCTGCCTGGTCTCACATACAAGCATCAATGCTTTCGTGGATCAGCACTCACATATGTATTTTTTCAAAGATAATAAAGATATTATTATCTGGTGATCTTCTGGTAAATTGTGGCTTTACTGGAAGCGAAAAGAGTCCCATAATCCAGTAAAATAGATTTTTACTGGAAATAAGCTCCCGGTAGAAATCCGGTGACATTCTGGTGACATTCGGGTAAAAATCCGGTAACATTCCTGTAAAACAACCGGTGACATTCCGGTAAACTACGGCTTTACTGGAAGTGAAAACAGTCCCATAATCCACTAAAATAGACTTTTACTGGAAATGACATTCCGGTAAAAAATATTTTTCAATAGGTTTGGCCTCTGTATACGCGGTTGGCAAGTCCAGTAATATATAAAAATATATAAACGACAATATAAATGTCTCACAACTTCGCGCTATTATTTGGTAAACTAGTGACACCAACGTGCTTTTTAAAACAAATCTTTGAAAAAAATCGAAGGACTTGCACACCGCTGGCTTGTGTAGCTATATCAATGAGTGGAGTCTTATCATTTGTAGTTTAACACGTGCAAAGAGAGTTATTATATATTTTATTCAGATACAAAATGAATTAATTCAAAATGAGCCGTCTGTTCGTTTCCAAAATTCCGAAATTATGTGCACGGCGGTGCAAATAATCCTTGGAATCTCGTGAAAAAAATGTAAGGTTGGACTAAGGATGAAGATAATATTAGATGTAATATATCGCGCTCAAACTGATTTCTGAAAAAAACTTTGAGACTTGTTACCGAACTTGCGCAAACTGCAACTAGATTGCACTCTTGTATATTCCCGGCTACAATGTTGTATTGTAGCTTAAGGAATAAGGGATAACTATTTCTTAAAGAGAAAAAGGCGGTAAGGCTTACCAAAACGTAGGTTCCATACAGCACACCATAGCCGAATTTCAAAAATGCAATGTACTTCTTATTTAGCATATTTTTTCTTTCTTAATTTGACGATTCCAATTTTGATGAAATTGAGTATAAAGAAAACTGTTCGACACAAACCAACATAATAATGCCAAAAAAAAAAATTCCGGAGGCCCACCTATTACATTAAATAGTACCTTAGAACGAGCTACAAAACGCAAATCACAAGATTACAATGCATCTGACCTAATAAATAAACACTGAAGCACAGTCAAAATTGCTCAACAGAGTGAAATGCGGAACATGCTAAGATATTTTTAAAGATTTATTTTCTTACACTGAATGACTAACCCCAGCTACATGTGGCATGTGTAAAAATGAAATACTGTAAACGACTTAATTTTCGTGGGCTCAAATTTTCGCTAATCGGGCCAAAGCTGAAAATTTGAAATTATTCGCGGGTTCTAATTTTTCGCGAATCGAGTGTAGCTTCCTTAGCGTTCACATATTGCCCGAATTGTTCGCGAGACGAATTTTTCGCGAATGCTAGGCGATTCGCGAAATTCGCGAAAATTAGGTCCTCGCGAAAATTTAGTCGTTTA
>JAZHYW010017492.1:0-78952 GCA_037355805.1 Ixodes ricinus | reverse complement strand
TCTGGCTCTGATGTTGTTTGTTCTTCAACAGAAAAAAACTAAAGAGTAAAGTGCCTGCGCGGTTTGGACGTGCATTACTTTCTTTTATTTGCTTGGAGAGTCGTATTCCTTGTTCTCTGCTCGTTCTTGAGCTTCACTTCAGCGTCTCGCTATACTTCGAAGGCACGTAATGAAAGTGATGAGCTTGGCATTCTTCTCAATAACTTCAGATTTTCTTTGGACCTGCTAATGCTGACCGAGACGTGGTTTATGCAAAAATCAGATATTCTCGACCTCGATAATTGTGCGACATTTTATTTAAATTGCTGCACAAGGCGCGTGGTGGATAGCCATGTATATAAGAAACGATATGCAATGCATTCTCATGACGTATATTACTACTGTGAGAAATAAATATTGATCCCTATGAGTGAAACTCGGCAAGACTCTTCTTGCAGTAAAATATATACCTCCAGATGGTGATTTATCTGATTTTTGGGAGATTTCTTGAAAGAATCTTTCAGGTTGTTGGTGAAAACAGCTACAGCTTAATTTTAGGTGGTGCTTTTAATATAGATATGAGTTGTGCTACTGCTTGTGGAAAGATAGTTGAGTTTTCTTCTCTGTTCCAGTCTTTTGGTTTTTCTAATGTGATCACAAATTCTTCTTGAGTGACGTCACTCAGTGAAACGGTTCTTGACTAATTTATTATAAGTATACCTCGGACCCGGATCACTGCGGGCGTGGTGTGCTCTGATGTCAGTGATCACTTTCCAGTTTATTCTTTTTTCCAATCTTAATATCCCATGAAAAAAAAAAAATCTGTGTCGTGATAGTGCATTTTTCTTTCCGATTTTAACGCGGAAACGCTGATATATTCAGACACCGCGTGTAATCTGAAAACTGGGACGGGATAGTCTCAATGAATTCGGCCGATGAGGTGTATGATTGGTTTATTGACAAATTTTGTCGATTGTATAAACAGTGTTTTTAACTTACAATAGATAACACCACACCAAAAAGTCTAGAAAACCGTTGATTACCATAAATATACTAAAAATTATAACAACAAAAAACCAACCTTTATGAGCTTTTGGAGCACCAAGGATAGATGTGCTTAAAATGTTTAGAAGGTGTCGGAATGAGGTAACCAAAATGTTAAAAAAGCAAAAGGTGCTTATTACTATAAAATGTTTCATAGTAAGAATAGAAGTGACGTTATCTGGAAAACAAAAATCAATAATAACTCAAACCGAAATGGTCAAGAAAACACTATCAAACAACTTGTAATTAAAGGTAAAGGATTAACTGGAGAAAAGTTAGCAAATAAATTTAATGACTATTTTACAAATCTATTTTCCCCTATTTAATTAGAGAGTGATGACTTCTGTCTCACTCAACGCATCGCAGAAAACTGCTTCCTTTTTCCTATTGATGAGTGCGAAGTACGTTCGGTGTTTTTAAGCTCTAAAAACAGTAAATGTGTTGATTTTGATGAAATACAAGTGCAGCCGGTAAAATATATGATTGACATTATTGCGCCCTTCCTCACGCATATTTTTTTAATTTGCCACTCTCGACTGGCGTTTTTTCAAAAGGCATGTGGATTGCGAAGGTGCCTGTTTTCTATAAGTCTGTTATATACGCCTAACGACATCAATGTCTTTTATGCGATTATTTATTAAACGTCCCTTAGAGTTTTCTTATAAAGCATAAAATTCACAGCTATAACCGTATAGCCTCGAGGCTCCTCATAACCCATAAACATTATCGGCATTTGCTCTTTTTAGCATATTTAGAGGCTTAAAACTCAAAACAATTGCATATACCTCTAACGGAATGTATTCTGGCTTAAAAAAAAAAGAAAGATGAAAAGAACACGACACAAAAAAAAAAATAAAGCATTTTTGTTTATATATATATATATATATAGCGCGCTGAAATTAACAAAAAAGTTAAAACTTCCTGTTTTATAATTTATTTCCCAGTATTCGTACATGATCTACACAAACTTTGCATAATGTGGAAGGTAATGAAAGGTTCTACACGTGGTATTATATTAAAAGCCATGCTAAACATAGCCAGCTAAAAAAAAAATATCCGCAGTTTAGGTGACAGTTGTTCGCGGAGGCATGTTTGGGGAGTTTTACAAAGATTAGAGCTACGAATAATAAATACTACATGGAATGACGTTTTACCTAGTTGCATATATATCACAATAAAAAAATATAGAAGCTCCTTTTCAATACTTTGGGACTGGATGTCCCTAAAGTCGCTCGTCCCTTTCCCGCTCCTTTGAGATTTATTTTCTCAAAAACTGAACATGTCGAGACATTAAAATAAAAAGGAATGTTTTTTTCTTGGAACATGCGCCACGGTATATAAAAATTTAAAGCAAAATAAAAACACGACAGCACCTCGTTGCCTAAATCAAAAAAAAAAAAAACGGCCCATATATAACCGCTGCGCGAAATGCCCACGCCTTTCTTCCGGAATTGGCGTAAGAACAACAACCATATTTTTCAAACCCTCTTTTTTTTTTTTTTTATTTGAACAACGGAAATAGCAGTTTAACAGGTTCCTAGTCGTTGCTCCCCTAAACTAAAATTACCATCTGCAACGTGCTCCCAAAAAGAGAAAAAAGAAATGCACGTTTTTTGTTGTGGTTTTTTTTTTTTACACCGGAAATGTAAGGTACTCGAACTTTCAACCTCGCCCTCAAAACTAGCGTCAGCGGTCCGGGCCGAATGCTAGACTTTCAACACTTCCCCGTTCTTTAATCAGAAGTTATTAGTGATTTTCTGAAACCTTCCAAGAGAAAATGGGGCCCCAGTATCGGCATTCATTTCCCTGTATTTGAGGGCTTGTTCGGCCACTCTTTTCCCACTTGAAATTTCTAAGAATCGCCTGTAACTTTTGATTAAGATAACGCTTTCTTCTGAAACGCTGGCACCTGGTTCGGATAGATAACTCAGTATTTGAGTCAAAGCTAAAGATTCAACAATACGTGGTTTTTTTGTTTTTTCTGTTTTATCAGTGAACGGTGAAAAAATAATTATTTTTATTAATAAAATTAGTTCTCTTTTTGCTTCATCTTAAATTTATTTGATTTACATCACACGATTTAGATCGCTTGAGCTAGAAAGGATTATCTTTTTTTTATAATTAGATTTATTTTTTGAATAGCTGCCTCATATAAATCTGTTCTACTTGATCATTGTTTGCTGTAAGTACAAAATCAACGCCCTTAGGAAGCGAACACTGATAGACAAACGGTAAACAGAAAATATTGCAGTATTGCTTATGCGGAAAAGATTTAGATTTCAATCATCACAGACAAATCGGTACAATTTAAATGATGATTTAAATCATCTTGAGTTTTACACCCCGCCCTGATGGTACAAAAATTCATTGCAAATTATTTCCTGGTCACGTTGGAAGACGCGCGTCTTATTATTATTATTATTTTTAAAGTATTTGGTTTCTTTGAAGCGCCGATCTGCGAGACAGAGTGCGACCTGCGGCAAGCAAATAACAGCGCACAGCAACAGGATAAACTCGAGCACGCTATTTAATTCCTCAGAAATGTGCTTCGTCATGTCCGTTAGTTATCGCTGCAAGTAAAAGAATTGCCGAGGAGCTTTAACCCAAAAGAAAGCGACCGATAATTAGTTGACCAATCTACCCACAGAGGACGCTAGTAGTATTGTTGCTCTAATCGCCGATAGATGACGCTACCTACCTTACGATCAGAGCTCCGCTCCGAAGTGCATTTGGTTTGGTTCTGCCACGAGGAGAAGGAAGCGCGAACTAAATCGGGGTCAATTCGAATTGCTTAATTCAATTGAATTTTATTTTCCACCGCATAAACGCCTCAGCTGCAAATGCCAGGTACAGTGGGTGTTTTCATCCTAACTTGCTTTTAACGCTATTTTGTTTTAATTCAAACGAAAAACAAAATATTGTGCTTTCTAAGACCCAAATATTTATTTTAATTGACCATAAATGCAAAAGATACAACAAAAGTTTTTTATTCTATGTGCCGATGTTTACCTAAGCCTAAGTATTCATCAAATTGAAATTTGAGATTGTGGACTCGTGTAGCAATTATGTCAGTGAAAAAAAAAGAACTTCTTAGCAAGAAAAAGCAGTAACCTTCGTTCTCTTGTTTTGTTTGTTCGTGTTTCACGGAAATAAATTACACAGACGGCCACAATCTACTACCGCTATGATGCAAATTAAGCTTAGATAAACGTCAGCCAAAAAATTTTTTTAATCTTTTGATTTTGTTAACGTGATATGTTCATACTTTCCCAATTTATCACCACCAGTAGCGGTGGTAGATTCTCGATCGCATGCTTTGTAATAATCGTTTATCAAAATGCATCACATTATCCTTACCTAGCGCGTACCATATTGCATGTATGATAAATTAAAGGGCCATTCTTTTTTACTTTACAAGAGACATTAAGGATGTTAATATATATTTATTAAGTCACACAAAAGAGCTCGCTATGCTTTTGAGATCAGCATCAGAAAGAGCGATATTTTCTTACAAAAATAAATATAGCAAAACGTTCATAACGATTCAAGGTCAGCTGACGTAAGAAAGTCTTACTTCAGGAGTGTTGCCAGAAAGTCCCAGTTGTGTAGTTTAGGATTGTGAGTAAATTAAAAGCTGTCAAACATGCGGTCCCTGACAGGCGAGAGTGACGTCATTTAACGCCGTCCGCGCCCTTCCATTTTTGTTTATAGGAATGTTTAAATTAGGATTGTTATTCAACTGCTTTGGCACCGTGCTAAAGCTTGCGTACGCAAAAAAATTGCGGGTCGGAGTGCGCATGCGCAGAACGTAATAAAGGGGCTTGCGTATTGCGTACGCACGCATCGCTGGGGATTTTGCGTTACAGGCTAGCGGACTTTGCGGTAAGCTCTCCGAGAAATCTCGGATCCCAGCGAGACCACTAGTTTCAAGATGGCGGCTACCTCGACTGGCGCAACATGGGCGACGTGGTTATATGAAATTACGTAATGCTCAGCTTCGTAATTTTTTCGTGACCTAGCGCAGTCGAGTCGGATCGCCGTGCAGCTGAAGGAGTACATAGTGAAAATGTTCACAACTCGCAGTGTGCGTGAGCGCCGCGATCTGCTCGACGCTAAGCCTCTTCGCGCAGTTCATCGTCCGCGGACAAACGACTCTTAAAAATAAATCGCCGAAGTTGTCACTGCGCACTGGACATCAGTAGTACACGGATTTCTTCCCGCGATAGCATTTATAAAAGGTGCCGTTTCTACGGGACGATTGACGGAGGCTCCGTGATCGAATTTGGCTGCGCACTCGTAGCCTCCGTACCCCGCAGAAAAGCGCGCTTGACCAGGGAGCTGCGGCTTGGTTTAATTTTGAAATGAAATTATTGGAAATGTTTTCATTTTCTGCATTTCTTTTGAGGAGCATGATGGCGCTATAAGCACGCGGAATTCTACAGCTCTTTCAAATTTTATGAAGATCATGCGAGATGCTCACTCGGCAACGTAACGCACAACTAAAATCGGTCCGGGCAGGCCGTTTCTAGCGTACGCTAAGCGTACGCTATACTGTTGCGCACGTAAGAGCCAGCAACGCTATACTAAAACTGTCTATTACATCTAAATTGAAAAACGCTGCACCAAAACCGTACCCGAGCCAGGGGCGGATCGCAAGGAGGAGCGAGCGGCCGCCCCCCCCCCCCCAAACGAAGTCGACCCCCCCCCCTCCCTCCCTTCTCGGAGGGCAATTTGACATGGGTGGACCCGCCGGTACACTTAGCAAGAATGGAGATAGTATCCTTACAAATACCCCCCCCCCCCCCCCAAAAAAAAAACAGAGTTCTGGATCCGCCCCTGACCCGAGCAGATCTGAATCGTGCAACGCGATTAGAGTGAAGGATAACCCTGACATTAGTGAACGGTACGGCGGATAGGTGGTGCAAGTGACCGCCTGATCAAAGAGGGCTGAACCTGGAGATCAGTGGGCTGAACCGGTTCAGAGAACATCCACCATTGCACCAGAAAGAGGAAAAGGGCTGCACGACCCACGAAACTTCCACGGCTGATACATGACGTGTTACGGAGAACTGCGGGTCGCTCATGCAGTTGGTTACCTTCTGGCGTGTTTCACAAACCAACTACACTTTTTGTGGGGAAGGTGCGCTCGAAGACGGGTACTTCTTTCTGAAAATCCCGAAACATCACGCATGTGCACCCATTCGAACGATGAAAAAATATTTCGCCAACTCTAGATAAGCCTACTGGCCTACCCTAAAGGCTGGAAGAAAACCGACTACCTCTTATCTATCAGAGCGACGGCTGGAGGGAGACTTCCTCCAGCGTAGGGAGGCAGTAGGAGCTTCCCCTGACTCTTACCCTGTCAGCGACTATGGGCTTTTGTAACAAATCATGGAACAACAAAATTGGGAATGGGGAAATCAGTTCAAACATACGAAAGAAAACAGCACGCAGGCAGTACGAGTAAAACAAGGCTTTAATTTCAAGTCCCGATCATAATCTTACTTGGCTTCTATTTCAGCACATAACTTAATAAACATTCGGTGTTTTGCTTTCTTTTTGTAGTCTCCAATCTCAACCACAGTACAGAAAGGAAGCAACTACAATCCACAAAAAAAAAGACAGTACAGTACAAAATCCAATAGCCTCAGTCTTCCTCAGTTCCAGTTGCATTCATCTTTCCAAACTTGCACTATTAAAGCTCTCTATTTTCGCTATGATGATGGCTGGCGTGGAGAAGTAAATTACATATGTGAGGAAGTTTTGTATATATAATATATAATAATGTGTATATAAAATGCATATGCATATTTTTCAATGTAACTTCCTACACTTTTTTTTCTTCAAACCTACTAAGGCACAGCAGTTTAGAATTAAGACAATGACGTAAAAAAAAAAAAAGTAACCAACGAGCAAAGCCAACACTTCCTAGATAAGAGAAGGCCATTGTGCTGAATTTTCAACAAATACAGGCAGGAATTTGACACCAGTGCAGAGTCTGTGGTTGTTGGCCGAGACTCGAGGACCAGTTCCAGCCCAACACTGACGCAATGCTTCATACCGTGCTCCGCATTCACCTCCTCAGGCACTGCAGCCTATCTAGAAGGCGTTGGCCAAGCACACACCCCCTCTATCAAATGCCAAAAAACTTCATCCAGAAAAAAAAAAAAAGTCTCGAGTGTTGACAAATTATACAGATGTAAAACAAAATGGAGGCGCATGAATTTTTTTAAAACCAGGGTGGACTTGACAGAGCTACGACACTCTGCAAGAAAGAAGAAAAAAGAAAACACGACAATGGCGCAAAAAAGACTGAATTTAAAAGGAAAGACACAACTTGTGTTCCCTGGACACTCCAGATGACCTACTAAAAACACGAAAACAAAACACTTTTGGGCGGTATCTTTCCGCCCTACCCCCCAGCTTCAATCCGTCCGGGAGCAAATTCCAAAGCAACTATGAGCGGCAAGTCTAGGGGAAAAACCATCAGAACTCTCTTCGCGTTCTTAAAAATACATTGCGTGCGCGCACACACACACACACACACTAAAACAAGGCACCAAGTCACGCACTACACAAAACGCAAAACACTAAGCGGGATCATCGCCTGTATCCCCGGATATCACAAAAACAAATTTAAAATTACGCAAACGCTACACGGGTGGCAGTCCTAACAACTGGAGCAAAGTCTGGCGTGTGTTAACACTTCGGTGAAAAACCAAAAGCCTCCGGGAAAGACTGGAGACGGCGAAAAGAGGGGAAGAAAAAGGGGACAGGGCAGGGGAAGAAAGCAGCGGCGCAGTCAAGACACGCACCACGCCATAGGAACTTTACGCTGTTGCCATAGTAACGTCCACACGGAAATTGTCGAACCGTGGAACGCGACGACCACATCGCCTACCCTCTAAACACGGTGTCTGAATCGCCTCCGTCCAAGAGGGGGAAGATGGGCGGGAGGGGGGAGGGGAGGGGAAGAAGCAAGCCATCTTAAAACGAAAAAAATTGTGCCCTCACTAGATCACACGAGAAAAAAAAATAAAAGCAAGCAACTTGTTCCGAGGAAGGTCCCAAACACAGCAAACCGTCGGCCGCAAGCGAGACTCGAAACGCAACGTGCCGGTCCCACCCTTGCGCTCAAGTTCACCAAAGTACCCCTTTGCGAGAGGCGCGGTTTTTCTTTCCAAACTTTGCGAAGGAACAGCATCATTCGCAAGGCAACAACAGCAAGAGGCTCAAACGTGAAAGGACGACTCAAACGCCGCGAGATATCGAAGGTACAGGAGCATCGAGGTAACAATGAACCAAGCTACTCCGTGCAGACGGCGGAAGAGTCGGGCAGCAAAATGTTCGAGCACCGACGGGTGCAACGGTGCAACGGACCTCCCTACGCTCCTTTGCACCCACTGCAAGCTCGGCGCGACGCGCAGGCACGCAACGGCCGCGACGTCGCTTTGGCATACGGCCTCCCCTGCGGACTTTCCATCCTCCAACCATTCTAACATTCGTGGCGACCCACCCGGCGGCAACAGCACCGAAATTCGAAGCAAGTACAACTGAGGAGAGTGGAAGGGTCCATAATGCCCATTGAAGCTGCCGGCATAGGAGGAGAGGGAGGAGTGAGGGGGATTGATGGGGAAGGGGAAAAGCAGCGGTACAACACTTCCAACAAACAACACGCCAGGCAAACTTCGAAAAATTTGTTGCATCCTAGGTTCACAAACGAAAACAAAAAACCTTGAGCTCCGCAAGAAAAAAAAAGAGGACGAGATATGGTATGCACGCACAATGAAAAATAGAAAGACTCTTATATCCAGTCGCAATATGGTATGTATTTCACTATGCTGCTATATCGACGACGTGAAAGAGAAAAAAAAAAAAGAAGTTTACACACTTCTCCCCGAGTGTTTCTTTACAAGTGGGAGTGTGGGGTGGGGGGAAGGCTAAAAAATATGGCTACGAAGGGCAACGGCAGACCGTTTCGGCGAAGGTCACAATGCAGGTACACAAAACTTTTCACGCAGTGGGATGCACCGCGCAGTGACTCGACCGTAATCTTTCTCCGCCTGCCCATTTGCTTCTCACGCGCTAGAAAACTCCCGGTAATGCCTACTTCGACGACAAAATCAGTGCAACTCCTTCACGGTTTCGCATACAACAAGACTAGCTGGTTCAAAGAGGTCGCTATCAGCTTTTGCTTCTGACAATGCTCCGACACTGCCCTGTCCACAATCCCGAATCGGTTGTCCCCCAGCAACCCAACCCCTGTACATTAAAAAGAAAAAAAAAATCGTTTTTTTTTCTAATATGCAGATTTTCGCAGCACAGAGATATCAAGAGGTAGGGATGGTTGATCGCAATGTGTGAAAGGCATCGCAGAAGCGAAAAACGACACGAGACCGCTTCGCTCAATATAAAAACCCCAAAGCATTCGTCGAAACTAAAAGAAGAAAAAAGAACTAACAGTTGCACGTATACAAAAAGAAAAAAAAACACCTAGGTCATTGTTCAAACTTGAAAACTTCTCACTGCACCATTTCTTTTCTTCTGCATCGCATTCAATTTTATCCATAGTCCACTGCCATCTGACAGTAACGGCGTTAAGAGTCGCTTCAATATCAGCAGCTGAAGGAGCGGTCGATGCCCGTTCAGCGCTGCTTCCGATTCCGCTGCTGAAGCTGTGCCAGCCTCTTTCGGAGCGCGCGTTGCCGGTGCATCTCCTTGCGGAGCGCCTCTTCGACGCCCGCACTCTGACTGGTCAGTTCCCGCGCATGATCGGCCGCCCTGTTGAGGATCATCACCTTGGGTGCCTTGGGGTTGTCCCTCAGGGAGGGTACCATGAGTCGCAGGTGCTGGAACGCTGACCGCAGGTCGTCCCGTCGCTTCCGCTCCATGCTGTTGTGCTCCTTGCGGCGCTCGTGGTCCTCGGGGTTGTCAGACGACGAACACGACGACGCGTAGAGGTCTTCTCCGCCGCGGCGCGACCTCTTCGCTGGCGGCTGGTGGACGGGCACGACTGCCACGGCCTGCCTCGACGCGCGGCGACGCTTGACGGAGCCGGTCGCGTGGTGATGACGTTTCCGCCGCGACGCGGAGCCATTGGACAAGAGTTTCTGCGACGGCGTGACCACCCGACCGCTGGACGTCGTCCGGGACGCCGGTGGTGACGTCGGTGGTTGGTGATGGTGATTCTGCTGACTGTGGTGTTGTTGGTGATGCCGCTGGTGGTGATGCGCCGGCTGATGATGATAGTGGTGGCCGCGGGCAGACCGGGAGGTCGCAGCGCGGTGGTGGTTGTGTCCGTTCTGGTGCTGCTGGCGTTCGCCGGCCACCGTCACCACGTCAATCTCCTCGTCCTCTTCCTCCTCGTCGTCGTCATCATCATCCTCATCGTCGTCGTCTTCCTCCTCATCTTCATCGTCGTCATCGTCTGCAACGAAAAAAAAAAGACGCCATCTTTAGGACTGCAGCATTCGCTATCGACTAGGACTCCGGTGCATCCATACATTACTAGACCTCTCTGCAGACGGCGGTCTATGGCAGTCTGACCCACTGCTGTCTACACATTCATAAAAGAAGTTTCTACTAAACAAGTCACAAGCATTGCTGAGTAGGTAGCTTGAGCAACTCGCTGCACTCGGTGACAGCTTTCTGTGGCAGTGCAATCAAAGGCACGCTAGCACGTGCTTGAGCTTCAATATCCAAAATTCACCCCCCCCCCAAAAAAAAAAAAAATTATATATCAAATTACTTAGATCGTCGAAAAAGGAACTGTTTCTCGTTTCCCCAAAAAGCGGATTTTGACCTTCGCTGCATGTTTCAGGAGCAGAAGTGACGTATTCCAGGAACTATTGGCCAAACCGCGGGACTAAAGAACGTGTGCGACCGACACCTTGAAGTGCCCCCACTTTACTTTTTTTCCCCCTTGGAGGACGAAACGCTAGGATTGTTTCGAGAACAGATCAAATGCGACGGGCCCAAACGAGAAGGACGTTTTGAGACCGGTCCTTTTGAGACAATCCAACCGAGGTACGAACAAGAACGGGCCCAAATGATAACCACCCTCGAAAAAGTGGGAATCGACTTTTCTGCAGGTGCAATTGGGGACAGCGGAGTTTGGGCCGCCGGCGGTGCGCCGCGAAGCGGGTGTGTACGGGTGGGCCAGGTGGATTCATATTTTTTTTAGCGATCCATCCGCAGACCGTCGCCGCGAAGCGGCGTAAGCGGGGGCATGGGTGGGTTAACATGCGAAAGAGTGAACCAACCGCTGTCCCCCGTTGCGCCTCCAGAAAGTGCCGAAAAGACCGTTGAAAACAACAATAAAGCTATGCACGCACACTCCTGTCTTCAGAAATGCCCACTTCCACCAACTGGTCAGTGTTACGTGAACACCCAGGGGCTACATCCAGCGTGTTGGAATCCCTCGGACGGGAGGGCCGCCCGCACCCGGCCCATCCAGAAAACCAATAAACTCATGGATAGATGGAGGACGCTTAGCACCACCCTTTCAAATCGGGCGGCGACTAGCGCGACCTAGCCATAAGCATCGCAATTACAACAATTAAAACAAAAGGGTCACATCCACGCGCCGCTCCCGACAGGTCCGACCTTAACGAGCCAGACCGAGCGAGGTGCTGCGAGGCAACAAAAGAAGATTCGGAGGAACCTGGGGTTGAACGACCCTTTTTTTCTTTTTCTTTCGTGCGTGTCAAAAAAGCCACCACAAGGAAAAACTGCGGCGGCAGCGACGCGCCCACGAGAGACTTGGCAAGCGGACAGAAAAAGGACCCCAGGAGGAGCAGCCCACAGTGCTGCAAAAGCGCAGCAGGAAGAAAACGGCCAGGTTGAACCGCCGCCGCAAGTACGGCACATCGAGAAATCCCGGCACCTCCCCCGAGGGTGTTCCAAACGACACACAGAAAAACGCTCAAGCTCTTTAAAAGACAGGCATCCGAAACAAGCCAACTTGCCATGTTCAGAGAATGGGCCGGAAAAGTGCCGCCGGTGAAGATTCGACATGGGGGTGAGAGAGGGCAGATTACATAATCGTGTTCCCCATCACACCGGAAAGCCGTGTATATGCTGAGATCTCAGTTGGTTTTGTTTTTTATCTTGTGTATTCGTTTTTTCATCCCGCGAACGCACTTGCCAAAGGGAGGGGGAACCCTCGACGAGGTCGGCAGTTACCCAGCGAGGGCCACTGCAACCCCTAAAAATCCCCGGTGCAGGGGACACCTGGAATGGAGTCAATGGTAAGCGAACCACCCGTGGCTCAAGAAAATAGAAAAGCCGGAACTGAAATTCCTTTTCCCAGTGTGTAAGCAGGAAAAAAAGAAAAGGATAAACCCGACAGTTTTCTTTCTTTTTTTAAGCCTTTAGACGGAGTGAAACTACAAACTTGCGAGCAAGTTTCTTTTTACTTTTTTGTTGGGACCTTTCCAACGGATTTTGAAAGAATGCCAAGAAATCGAACGCTCTTATCGAACTCGCCACCGAATATCTCCCATACACTAACAATACTCAACGCATCTCTAACCTGCAAACTCTTCAAATAAATCTGTCAGCTAAAAAAAAAAAAAATCTAGAAACATTGAAGACAGAAACAGACACAAAAAAACGACAAACTACCAAGACGAAAAAAAAAAATACCGAAAACAAATTGAGCCAACACCTCTGGAGAAAGAGCGTTTAGATACCCGTAAAGACGTCGGCGTACAAAACAAAAAAAAAAAATAAGAAAGACACATGCATTCTTTTTGCAGTGAAGATGAAGAAGAGTTCACCGACCCGCCTAGGAAGCCCACCGAAACACACCAGACACCCAGCCAAAACAAAGAACAAAAAACCAAACCCAAAAAACCTTACGGCACTCGAGAAACCCAGAGGCCCGGAAATCTATATGGAGCAAAGGTGCGCCGACAGCGACGACAACCCACTCGGGCCTGCGTTTTTAAACTCCCCAAGGGACTCTGTCTTCGTGTGGCCCAGACGGTGGAGAAGAAAAAAAAAAAAAAAGGCGAGTCCATTCACACAACGAGAAGTCAACGAACGCCCGGGAATGACAGGAAGATCTCTTTCAAAGAGCTCACAACGGAAATATACTAGCACCCTTTCTCGGAAAGCCCCCAAAAACTCCGGGGTGCGTTCTACCGCGTAAGGATCCGTGACCGGAAATGATGGCCACGCAAGGATAAGAAGGAACAGTTTGCTGCTGAAGGGGAAACCATATTGAAGGCAAGATGATGTCGCCGGAATAGGGGTGCGATGGAACAGAAAAGAAACCAGTGCAGCAACGCGCACTGTTTACAAACTATGCTCACACCAGGCGTGGCATTGCGCTTGCGCAGAAACAAGTTTCGCGCCAACGGGGGTACCATAAATGGCGAAGCAAGTGACGCATGCGGCCATCCCCCTCCCCCACACCCCTTTTTACGCTTTGCACAACGTAAGATGGCAACAATCAATGAAATCGAAACACTTGGATGATTTCATGATTAGTCACGTTATTCGCGTCCGAAATGCCCATGCCTATCCTAACAGCAGTGATAAGGATGGCCATGAAAACTAGGGCACCGACCAGCTCAAACAAACTCACTTCAAAAAAAAAAAAAAAAGAGTTAATCAGAATGCAGCTTTACTTGGCGAGCGTAAACGACGAAGCCAATCACAAGACTCAATGATAAATTCGACGACCCTCGCAATTTTTTTTTTCGGAGAAAAAACAACCGAGAGCACATACGCATCTTTTTAGTACTGTTTCAATGGTGAAAGCTAATGTTGGCAGAAATGTAACAACTAGTCACCGCGCCAGGACGCTGCATTAAACGACAGTCACTGATGACTAACAGCTGCGGTACAAAGCAATTCCATCAGCTACCGAAAAAAAAAGGATCACATCTTCAGCCCGTCAAATAACTGAGCTCAAAAAGGGGATTGGAATCAACGACCGTGGAGATAAAACGATTCCACGGTGCCTTGCTTTTTATACTTTCTTCGGCGCAGTCACGCTAGATACCTCTCGCGCACACAGACAGACGGAACGCGTCTAGGAATGCGGGCCCTTTCCCAAAAACCTTTTACCATTTACGCGACTTTTCATTTTACCCCCGGGTACAGCCTCTCACCCAAACCTCCCTCTCTCAACGTCGGCTGAACCTTTATCGCCGCTGCCAGAGAAAACAACAAACGAAAGCGATCAGCAATAAAAACACACACAAAAAAATACTACCAACCAAGGCGTTTTGGACATCGGGCGCCGAACCCAACACACCCAGGCGTATTACACCAACACTACTACTACCACACACACACACACACAAGGCAGAGGAATTAAATGCCGCGTAGAAAAAAACACGAAAATCAAAGCAACTCCAAACATCTAAAGAACGTTAATCAAAACCAGTCACGCCGGAATAATCACTCGGGCAACCCTCCCTCTCTTTTTTTCTTTTTTTTATCCCTTCTTAACCTGTTTTGCTTACCTACGCCCAGCTCGCTCTTTAATAACACCCTCTCCGAATACCGTTATCGCGGCCCTCCAAAAAGAAACCGCCCGTGAAGAAATTGCGCGATGTGTAGATGCAAAAACTACGACAAAAACTACTAGAAAACAGCGTGAAGACGAGAGACACTAACCTGCCGAGGGCCAATAACACCAGTGGCATTTTAAGACGAAAAAAACAAAACAAAAAAAGACGAGGCATTGGAAACGGGATATTTGCGAAGACGTACCGACAAAGACACGATAGAAAATCATCGATCAGTGAACGTGTCAACGTTTCATTATATGCTATGGAATGTTCTGGCTTCGATCATTGTTCGGGAGCAAGACGCGATCAACAAGCGCAATATGCATATGAGCCCGGGCACGAAACGAACTTGGTATCTCCGTCGTGGCGAAAAAATTGTTGTAGGCGTTACTGACAAAAAGTAACGATATACGTTACTCGTCACTCTACAGTAAAAGGTGCGCGTTACAGACAAAACGTAACGCACGTTACTTTTTAATTATGAATACACACGTTTCACTGTTTTGAAGTTCGAGGTATGACTGAGCGCCGTATTGTCAGAAACATTATGTCCATGCAGAAACTCAACGATAATTACGTTATCGTTTTTACGAAAAAAAGAAAACTCGAAAAGTTCATATAAAACTTGGAGCCTTAAACATAAAAATAAACTTAATATTTGTGTAAGTCTTGGTAAGAATATGTAACGAGAAACGTAATTACGCTAGCTGTTACTCGAAATAAGTAACGCATTAGTACGTTAACTTTACTGTTCTGAAAATGCGTAACGAGTACGGTACTACGTTACCGAAAAAAGCGACCCGTTACAGCTGAAGTCTAACCTGCGCCAGCGTACAAGAAATAGAAGCAGCGATTTCGAAACGCCCGCTACTTCCTAGTGCGAAGTGACGCAATACGCGGACAACGCCGCGCCGCAGAGATCGATATTCCGGCGAAGCGCGCAAAATGCTCTTCCTGTTTACTGAGAGCGCAGTGTGCGCCACCGCGATCCGCGAAGCGGTAAAAAAGTAATCGAATCTCGGGATAACCGCGCATAGTCACCCGAACTCCAACAGACGCCACCAAGAACGCGAATACGAGACGACAAATACAAAGACAGGCGACTCGCGGAGTGAATCGAATTCAATTAACAAATTAATACCAATCGGATCCACCTCTGTACGAAATTTGCGTTCATTAATAACGACGAAGAGCCACGTTAATCGCGGTTTTCGTGGAGACAAGGACGCGAGCAGACGACGGCAATTCGGCAGCCATCAGCCGTTGCAAAAAGTCATCACAACTGGCAGGCAACATCGGAAGTCGTCATTTCACCGTAACGGTACGATGGACGACTCGTGTACGATTACGAGTCCGACAGAAACGACAAAAGGAAAAGAAGGGAGGAAAGCAAATGACGACGTTGCAAAAGACGAGGTCAGGCGGCAGTGGGCTTGCGAAGCAGACGGAGGGCTCCAACCAGATCATCAGTAGCAGACAACGAAATCTCGCAAGGAAGGCGGAAGGAAGCCTGATCGCAGACGACCGAGGGGCGCCGAACGTGGAAGAGATCAAAAAATGGCGCAACTCCGGCTCTCTTTTGCGTAACAGTGCAGCAGCGAGCGCGCGTACAGAAATCCCATCGAAAACGATTCACCCAAAAGAAATACGTCGATGCGCCCCTTTCTTCGGCAGCGCGCAGTTTCTATCGGCCGCAACGAGATGGCGCCGTCGCACAATAGGCAGCGCGAACAACTGCTCCAAACAAACACACAAAACCAAGTCCCCCCAGACAGGAACGGGCAGCGGTTTCTCTGCCGCGGCAACACAAACGACGAACGCCGAGAGCAGCGCTGGCGCGGCGCTTAGCGTCGTCGCCGGCTTCGAGGTGAAAGACCCGAACCCACCCTCCCTTCGTCATCGATCGAGAGTTTTCCACCAAGGGCGCATCGTCTGGCCCGTCTCGCCACCATCCCCCGACATACGCAGAATCTAGGAAATGTCTCTCCCCCCCATACCCTCCCACTCTGCCGGTGACCTTGAAGAGCGGACCAGCGCCAAGGCTGGGCTCTTTGTTCGCGCCGACGGGTGACGACCCCAGTCCCACGATCACGTCAAACATCGCCGTTCGCGCTTGCTTCGCTTAGTTCGGACATTTCTTGTACGAATACGCGGCAAGCACACGCGTTTGAACCTGCATCAGGTACACGTACTACAATAAAAAAAATCCAGCGTTCGTAGCCCGTGCATGAACTTCTGGCAGACTAGGAGACATTGTAAGAGTGGGCGATCCCCGTGAACAATGCCGCTTTCAACTCAAGCAAGAGCCAAATCCTCGGAGATGAACAACGCGGCTAAGAAGCCAAGTCAATTCCTATGCTAGTCGACCGCACACAAAGGTTTCCGGAACAGATGCGAACAAGGAGAGACCAGAGAAAGCAAGACAAACAAACAAAGACAAGGAACGCAGTTCCGTCATCGGCGCTGGCGGGAGAAAGCCAACGACGCACATTCGACAATCGGAGGGGTGGGGAGGAAGCAGAAGAGATGAGAAGGAAAAAGACAAGAAAACATTCCACAGAAACGCAGTTATCAGCGCAGCCCCAGTTCGGCCCCGAAAGCTCCCGCACGCGAGCGGGACGCAGAAAAAATGATAGCGTCCCAGGGCAACGCCGCCGACAAGATCGCAAAAGAGTCTTCAAAAAACGCAAAAAAGACTGGGAGAAAAAAAAAATAGGAACAGGCCCATGTTAACTTACCGGACTCTGACGGCGTATCCGACATGACGTATTCCCGTTTGTTGAGGTCTCTCTTCCAGACGCCACGACTCCGCACCAAGACAATCGGCTGTGAGCTAGCAGACGACTTCGATGACGCGGTCGCAGACGACGGCGTCGTCGTCTGCGCGGACGCGGCAGCAGACGACAGGCACACGTCATTGATGATAGAAGAGTCTGTGGCGAGCGTGGGCTGGTGGTAGCAGTGGTCACTCAGCGGCGTGTAGGCTAGCACCGCGCTGGGATCCACACAACGGGTAGCTTCCACACCTCCGCAGTCCTCTTCGAGGCTAGCAGTCCGCGGTAACACATTGTCCGGCGACGTGGCGACGCCCACGGCGTCGCCCATGCACTCATACGGCTCGCATTTTTCGCAGGAAGAGGTCGACTTGAGTACGATGACGCCGTTACAGTCTTGTTTCTCGCGGGCGGCCTTCTGCGTACAGTTCACCGCGCACTCGCCGGCCCACATGCAGTCGTGCAAGAGTTCGCCCGTCTGGGTCTTGGAGGACCATCCGACGGGCGACTCTCGGGGCTTGAACAGCTCGACGTCGCTGCGCAGGATTTCATCGACGATGTCCTCGTGCTCGAAGATGATGTCCGACAGCAAGAGGTCTTCGTCGAAGTCCACTATTTCCTGGTCGTAGAAGACGTCGTCGAAGATTTTGTCGTCGGACCGGTCGGGCGACCGCGGCGGAGTGGGCAGGAGTTCAAACTTCTTCCATATATCGTCACTCGGTGCCGGAATGGAGCTGAACTCTTCCATCAGGTTGTAGGGAGAGCCCGGCGCCGAGTAGTCGTCGAGGAAAAAGCCGGACATATTCTCCAAGTCTTCCATTTCCATCGTTGTCTGGGTGTGATGCGGGCTCGGTGCGCAGTCAGCGATGGTCGGCCAATTGGACGGAGAGGTCGACAACATCGTCGACTTCACATAACCTCCTCAGTGCTCCACCGAATATTCCTGGGAAGACCAGGAACAAACATCAGAAAAGCGCGACAAAACAAAGGAAACAAAAAGTAGACCAAACCCGATATCCCAAATTACCCCCCCCCCCCCCCAGACCTCCCGCCCCCTAAAACACGGCATCAATCTCAATCGCTAATGCAGGCGAGCCAACAGCCCGCAAAGAGCAGAAAATTCGGACAAACGCTACTGTCAAGTAGTCAAGTCTCGATCGAATCACTGAACAAGCGTTCGACTTCCGAGAACCCCGAAAAATCTGGAACGCCGGAAGCGTCTTAAACGCGACCCGTCGATTACGGAACCACCTTACGCCGCGCCAGCAAACCCACCTAGTTCGAAACGCTGCGCTACTTCGGACAACACAGAGTCCAAGACGCATACGACCAAAGTCGACGTCGTCGTAACCTGATGGTAGCGTCAAATGTCGCCGTCAAAACGCGCAGGCAGCCGGCGCCATACCGGCGCGTTTAAATGTCATTCATTCGGCGAAACGCCGGCAAGTCCCAACCTGCCAGCCGGTACGTGTCGACCAAAGCGCGCTTGCAGCGCAAGTACGCAACGACAGGCGCCGCCAACTGCGTCGAAGCGATGCTCACCTGTCGGGGTTATCGGTAATCCTTGTGGAAAACGACGTATTCAACTCCTAACGGGCGTAGTCGGCGATATCCAAGGCATACTACGCGATTCCTCAAACACAACGGGCCAGCGCACGACACGGACTGTCGCGTCGGGGCCGCTCTTGGCTTATGTAGGAGGACGACACCCTGTATCCGTGCGCGTTGCGCAGAAACATTTCGCAACGTAGTTACACCTCAAATAGATTACTAAAACCTTGTATAGTGATAACTGAACGTGTATTCAGTGATGTCTCGAGCTATCATTATGATTTTACTCGATTAAAATGCAAAAACCGGGTAGAACTACTTTCTCTCGCGCAGCGCGTAGTATCCAAGCGCGCGGCGCCATCGTGGCGGGAACCGCGGGAGCCGGGTACGCGCTGAGAGCGGCGCGCGTGGCGACCAATGGGCGTCGCGTTCGCGAAAAGCGCGGGAAAAAGTGACCAATCGGAGGCCTGCAAGAAGCGGCGGCCCCTCCGCATGCCCACGTGCGTGCTCTCGCTCGGGGAGTTTAAATGGGAGGGGAGCTCCGATATGAAGTAAAAACAGCCAGAAAAAAAGCGCGCGCTAGCAGGCGACGCTCTCGGGAGGCCATCTTTTTTATGTTGTTCTTCTTCCTTGTCTGGTTTTTCGCGTTCTTTATCGCTTGCCTGGCAAGCGGCGGCAACGGCGCTTTTTCGCCGTAGGATTCGGTCATCATACCGCCTCGAGTTTGTATCATGATCGCTTGGCGCCGCTGACTCCGCGAGACGCAAGCAACAAGCATCCAGTCACGCCCACCTTTACTAATTGTGCCGCAAACTCGGCTGCGCGGAGAGTCACAGGGCGGTGATTTCATTCGCCTGATCTCCTTGCATTTTGACATAAACTTCTTCTCTGCGGCATTTTTTTTTTTTTTACACGCACGAAAGCGAAATGGAGAAAGCACCGTGCAAAGTACGGCAACAAAAAACAAACGCCTTAGAATAAAAAAAAAAAACGCAATAGAAACAAGAAAAAAAAGAATTATAAAAAAGAGCGAACTTTTATGGTTTCGCGTTCTGGCGAAACGCGATGAGCCGGTTTGCACCTCCAACTGGCAATGTGGACAAAGCTAGCCAATGATAACACGGACTGTAATCAAACCTCTCGCCGCGCCTTGCTCTTTTCTTACATATATATTATAAGTAGTAATATTGGTTTCTACTGTTGTTGTTGTTGTTGTCTTAGATTAACACTTATTTTAGATTAACTTCATTCCCGAAATGACTTCAAAATTGTTCGTTTATTCTCCGGGCTTGTGGATTCGTTGTCTTTTAAATGTTAATTGTTAGTTTCATTCCTCTTTCCAACCGTATCTGGTCTAAGCCCCTGGTCCTTAACGAATGAAATGTCGTTGCAAACTACTACGCCCACACACTGCAGAGCCGGCAATGTTGCGCCACTGAGCGGATTCTATTTCCTAGCTTCCTCTGTCGTTTTTTTTTTTTTTAGCAGCATATTGTATTTTGTTTTTTACTTGGTTTTGTAAGTAGGATTAGCTTTTTTTTATCTTATCGACTCAACAACGACTAAACCGTACTCCACAACTAATCATTAAAAGAAAAGACATACCACCCGATCTTCTTCTAAAATACGAGCAAAAAAAAAAAACCGCGGTAGTTAATTTTGTGAGAAATAGCCGCGATGATTTAGATCTAGATTTTTCTTTATTTGACTATTCTTTTGTTTCCCTGTTTCCGTACCCCACAAGGCCTTCTTTCTTCTTTTTTTTTTTCCCGTAATTTGCCGGGAAGGGGGGGGGTCTTTTTTTATCGTTGTTCTTTGCTTTCAAGGTTGCACTGCTTTTTACGAGCAGCCTAGGGATCTTCCACACGGACGACGCATTTAAATGGACGCTCGTCTTCGGAGATGACCCGGAAAAAAACTGGCTCGCTTTTTTCTGCGATGTGACAGCCGCCGTAGAACGCAGCGCGAACGGACGATTCGCAGTCCTTTATTATCTTCGTCTTATCGCCACTGATCCATTCGTTTAGTAGAGCACTAAAACTGAGTAAAATTTAGTCTCCTCCCGATTGTGAGTGCGGTTTCGCCATTTTAACTAGCCTCTCGCTATCGCATCAGCCCGGCCGCGGTATTTCCTAAAAAACAAAATAAAATTGCTCGCAAAAAAAAAAAAAAAAGAAATGGTCGGGATAGAATGCTGGCACCTGTGAAACGTTTGAGCAAGGCGCCGCGTCGGTTCCGCACCCGTCGACAGATGGCGCGACCGGTCGACGTTCGGCTCTATTCGGCTCGCGGCGGGAGCAGACGATACAAGCTGCTGACTCGTCTGCTTTGGGCGCTCCGTCGTCTGCTTGCAAAAAAAGGGGGCTTCGGTTTTGCATGCGTTTGCGCGACTTTGACGCGAAATCGCGCGTTTTACGCCCAATAATTCACATTGATGGTCAGGGGCGATGCAACGATTTTTGTATATTGCGCAAATACCTCTTAGAACGGATCCCTGACGTTAATGACCTGTGAAATACCGCTCGTTTCTTACCACATGCAATCGAAGTCGCAGAAAAAAATAAAGATAAATGAGCAGAGTTCACCCCCTCAACTCGCAGCCAGAACAAGCGGCCACGTGATCTGGAGCCGATTATATGCCGCCAATGTGGATCATACCCACGCGCTGGGGTTGGCAAGGCCTGCAGGACACGCGCTGAGTTCCAGACATTGTTATGGTTCGGCTGTTGTCGTCATTGCAGCGATTGGACACGGGCCACTACCCGAATGCTTCTCGAGCTATCGATTATCACGAGCCCAAATCGAGTGTCTATGCCATACTCGGGTCCAATCTATGAGCCGCATTCAAATATCGTCACTGGGCGGTACTGCTACCGCCCAGCTACGTCATCAGGTTTTGCGAAGGAGAGATTGAATGAAAACGCACGGTTTTGTCCTCAAACTTACAGCGCAACAAAGGAGTTTCTTGGTCAGTGGTGTTGCGTGCCGGTATCCTTGAGTCCCACTAGTGCCAGTAAGCTCGTGTAAAGTGAAAAAAATTCCAATTGAATATCGTTGCACCGCCCCTTTAACGCTGTGTTGTTTTCTGAGCAAGGGGATACGTATGACAAGTTCTGGGCGTTTGACCAGTTTGAAACGCCCAGTGTCGCCCGGCCTTTTGTTGCTAACGGCGGGCAGTAGTGTCGTCTACATATCGTTTGCGGCTGCCATGGTTTGGGATTCGGAACGTGTAACTGACTGTGTCAAGATACGGTCGAACGCTTCAACCAAAGCGCGGTTTTAATGGCGCCGCTGGTCTACTGACACGCTTCCGCACACGTTAAAGGGAAAAAAAAAGAACTACGGTCAAGAAGGTTTGTTAAATCGCTTTGGCGATCGCGGAGTGCTTGAATTTGTAATGCGCGTTTTCAGCGTCGCCTCTACGTCGCGCTGAATCAGATTTTCCTCTCGAATCGCTTATCTCGAGCATCTTTTCGATGGGCTTTCTCTCCGATTCGCATTGAATGGGAGAAACGTGTTATCGACAAGGGGGAAGTGTGGTGTATGGGAATACACCCTTCGTTCGCAGTGTCGTTTTGATATCATTTCTTTTTTTTTTTTTTTTTTTTTTTGCAACGCACGATTATGCTCTCTTTGAGCAAACACTCCTCGGGAGTTTGTTGCTATCGCGACAACGTATATCCCATTCTTTGCATTGCATGCAGCTTTTTTTTTTCTTTTTCCTTTTTCCCCTTTGTGAAGTGGGTAACCATTTCTTTTCTTTTTTTTTATGAGTATTAACGATCTATCGAAGCAAAATGCTAAAACAAATAATCACAAAAAAAATCAATGTGGACATGGAGTTTAGTATTTATAAAGAAGCTGTTGTTTCACAAAAAAAAAATATTAAAATGTTGAAAGAAGCGTTTTTTAGGAATAACTGGCCCCGCCTGGGGCGAAACGAGATTCGAGGATCCCCAAATATGAAACAATGCGCGGATTAAAAAAAAAAAAAAAGACAGAAAGAAAATGTCCGAGAAGGAAGTTGGGTACAAAACAGCTAAGTTGCGATAGGAACAGACATTGAGGGAGCCAAATCTAGGTCACCGCATGCAGCTCAATAGAGGCAGCAGGACCTAGCTTCCTTGGTCGAAGGAGCGCCCACGCTCGCTTGTGCTCGTGTTCACTTCTTTTCGTGCCAGAACCTCTTGAACCGGCGATTTCCTCAAATTGTCTATTAGCTGATAGATGGGAAGAGACGGAATCACCAAGCAACAAGTGTGAACGAACAAATCACCCCCCCCCCTCCCCCAGAAAAAAAAGATATATATATTTATTTATTTAGCTTGCAGGTAAAATAAACTACGCATTGCCGAACGGATGCAGAAGTTTCAGAACAAACTGTTTTCTCGATCGGATGTTGTAAGAGAATTTCTGAAAATCTCGATGAGAAAATCGGTTGCCCATTTTCTTCATCACCAATCACGTGTGACTTTCGCATAAGGTAACGGATAGTTTTGAAACTCTGGCTTCTGGTTAGAACCGTTAATGGTATACGCTTGGATGCAAATGGGCGTTCGTCAAAACAAAAATTATTTTTAGAGGAAAAAAAATAACTTTTTTTTTATTTGTGTGTGTGTGTGTTTGGGGGAAGGGCCCCGCCCCGCCTTCCCCCAAACACACAGACACAAATAAAAAAAGTTATTTTTTTTCCTCTAAAAATAATTTTTGTGTTTGATGTCTTTCTCTCTAGCATGTGACCGGCAATTCATCATAACCGTTGTTCTTTGGGTACGAGAGCTTGCGCGGGTGAAGCTAACAAGCTGTTTTTCGGTGAATCAACGTCGAGCAACTTGGATAAAACGGTGTACAGTGAAACATGTTTGATGAAACCGCGTGCGGTTTCATTGAACATCTCTCTTGATCTGTAGGGTAGGATTGACAGTTATGAAAGAATTATGCGCTTTAGGAAGTAATGGAGGATGCACTAAAAGGCATCACAAACCCGCTGACAGCCTACAACCTTATCCGGAACATATTCGTATTTCGCTCCTTGCATGCCTCCACTACAAAAATCTATTCAACCAAACTTGGCATGAAGTGATCATTCTATTCCTCTGTCCCCCCCCCCCCCCCCAAACTCGCGCCGTGATACCGAACATGTTCATCTTAATTAACCAAAATTCCGCAAAAATCCGCTTAACGGAACTGTGCTTAAAGTGTATCTCTGCGTTTGCTTATTTCTTATTTTTTGCACCCCTTCTAGAAACCATTGATAAAAAACAATATGGGTCACTTTATGCTATCTTTCTCGTCAAACGATCAAAGGGTTTCAAAGTCCGGAATTCTTGCCAGGATGTCTTCAAACCGAAGAAGCCAGCGAACAAAGAGGATTGCAAGCCATTATCGCAATATCACCCCCCCCCCCCTCCAAAATAGGTTCTTTATGCAGCTTCTCGCTTGTCACACACCGGTTCTGGTCACACCCAGAGCCACCACACCTTCCCTCACATCCCGTGGACCTTAGAGGATCTTACTTCGTTGATCCCACTTCGTGCTTCAGCGCACAAAGACAACTTCGCACCAGGACTCGAGCAGCACGGGAAGAGCATTGCCGGGAGCCAAGAGCAGCTAAAAGACAAAGGCCTGCGCGTGACGTCATCGTTTGTGGCTCCCCCGACCCGCCCCGAGCGGGAAACATGCTGAATCTCGAAGGGAGACGCCACAAAGCGGCAGACCCGTGGCGGCGACGCTGACGCAGCCGTGCTGGCGGCGACACTAACGCCATCTAGACGCCGCTGCGTGGATCCACGAGTGATGACGCTTGTAGGGGAACAGCCGGGGCCTTGTCTTCTTGGTGGCACGCTCGTGGCCGTCCTCAGCAGCTAAGCGAGTTGGAGAACAAAGACGGGGATCGGACCACAGCCCGGAGGACAGATGGTTTGGGTTTCACGGTGCCTGCCAGATTATCTCTCTCTTTGTCCGGGAGATAAGCGCGGGGACTCCCTGGGTCCGGCAGACGAACCGGCTCATGTCCCAAAAGTATCTGGGACACTTCAAGGTCACTGGTCGTCCCCTTCGATGTTTTTATTTTGGTTTTGGTTTTCGGCTCGATCTTTTTGCCCTGCTTTCAGGGTGCGCCCTTGACGCGACGCAAACACCAAAACAAGCAACGTTGTTTACGATCAGTGTTATCATTATTTAGGCACTTTCTGGTTCCGCGTGTGCTCGTGCATTTGGACTATGGTCCGGTCGTGTTTGGTATGCGAGTTTGGACGGGGTGTCATCGACCCAGCGTTCGATTATCTGATACTTGATGCGTTCGAAGTGCAAATCCCATCTGGTTGTGAGGGGACACATCTTCTAAAACCCCCAAAAGAGGAAGAAAAAAACTGAACATATTTGCCAAAGTGAAATAGTCACATTGGTAGCCCTTCGCAGAATCACAGCTAGTTTATTTTATTTTGTTTCGGTCAAGCTTTCACTGCAACAAGTTCACTAAACCAAAAATTAGCTGGGTGACGCCCAAGTGTTGAAAGGTTGCTAAGAAAGTGTACTTGACTGTCTGCTAAATTTGGCAAGCTCCGCTTTCGCAATGGGGTGCCTGCCCTCCAGCGAGTTTCTGTTTTCCGGCTTTTGGTATCAACGAATAGCTTTTGGCGCTACCAACATGTTGCATACAAAGAAAGTCAAGTATAGGCATAGTTTAATGTTCCTCGCCGTTGGCAGGCGCACTGGTAGCAGCAGACGCGGCTCTCCACCAGTTTGGACGGCGATTACGAGACGCGATCGACAGTCGAGGCTCGTTCGCACACTCACTTACGTGAGACACGACCGAGTGTGCCTGAAACGGCTTGCGAAGTTAATATTTTTTTACAGATTGCTATGGCAACGGGGCGGTTGTAAGCGGCTTAAAACCCCGTCGCCATAAAAACCCGTAAAAGGGCTAACATCGCAAGCCGTTAACTTAGACTTAGGCTAGGTGGCGCAAGCTACCACCGCTACAAAGGGTATAGCCAGTAACATCTATCCATCCATCCATTCATCTGCTGCAGCAGCACTCGGTCGTACTCACGCAAGTGTGTGAACCGTCCTTTAGTAACAACTTAAAGTCAAAAGTAACCCTTTTTTTTAACACGCCGCAATAGTGTTTTGTTTTCGGTTGCAGCAGCAATGAAGGCGTGAGATCCGGTTAGGAATTCCTATACCATCAAAAACGCTTGCTCATTTGCCGACAGATGGCGCCGACGTATTTGCGGGAAAGGCCTAATATAGTTCTGCTAATGTTGCAACATAATTTGCGCCTTTCACAACCTGTATAGCTGCGAATCCGGCCAATTCGTCGAAAGCCCATTGGTCGAGGCAAATTCGCAGAACGGAGGATTGGGCGAAAGTGCCCGTTCGTCGAACTAGGTCGAACGGTGGAAAAAGAGTTGCACAGGGTGTAGAGTTACTCGGGGACGTTGAGGGGTCAACAATGAGACCCCGTCTGCCAAAAATAAAGGATCACAAATTCAGCTCTCAGAATTTTCAAGGGTCCGGTAGTGAATCGTGAAAATTCGGGTCGTTCAAAATGATAAAAGCCGGGCTCTGCGTGAAGACGTTCACTCGACTCAATAATCATGGAATTTGGAGGAGACCGAGCGAAGGACTAATCCTCTGATCTTGAATGGTCATATGTACGCTTGTAATACGCGTACAGCCAACACCACCTTGCTGTTGGTACAGCCACCACAACGTACTGAAATTGTCAGCAAAGAAAAGTCTGCAAGGCTACGTTGGCTAACAACCTCGAAGGCACAGCTATCGCAAGAAGACAATAAAACCTGAGTTCGCAATTATTCTTCCTACAACCTCGCAAAGACAAAATTTGAACGGAACTCGAAAACACTCACTTGCAGTTATTCTTTTTGACCTACATAATTTCTTAGCAACATCACTTAGTCACGAATTTACAAAAAGGCTACACCGAGGAAGCAGTTTATGTTTTCTAAATCGTCGCTCTTTTTCTCAATGTCGATAATCAGATTTGCACTGGCAAGTCGGCGAATCGTGGTGAAATTTCCTTCTAGGCTCAAAGCACATCACTCCAACTTTGTTGTAGTTCTTTCGATGAACGTGTTTTCTTGACAAGTTTTCCGAACTGTCGCCGCTTGGAGAAGTGCGAATCGGCCCATTCGGACGAACGTCATCCGTCTACCAGTTGTCCGGCTGACGAATGGGCAATGTCCGTAGATCGCGACACGTTGTACGTGTGCCTCGGTCCGACGTTTGTCTCACGTAGCGGCCGACGTACACGTCGTCCGTTCGCTTTCGGTTTACGACGCAAGCAACGTAGATTGCGCGTTGTTGTCGCCTGGTCGAGGTGTTCCTCGGATGTGCCAGGCAGATCGCGTATCGCTACGCGAACGACGCTGACACGAGCAATGCGTTCGCCGCTTCGAGTCGCCTACTTCCCAAAGCATTTAGAAGCTAGAAATTAATGCTTTGAAACATCGCCAAGGAACGTTATAAGAAACAATAACAAACAACAAAGAATACGCGTTAATATTCTGATTTGGTAGCTGCACATAATGTTCAATGGCCAAAGAACCTTCGGCAGATCGTTCTACCTTAGTGTAGGATGTATATTCCGCAAACGCAAAGCGAAAAAACCTGCTGCGCCCGAAACTCGGCGCCTGCTAGGTCGCTTTCCCGCACGAAATTGGCATCAAGCTCGGCGCACGTGACCGCTTCTCCGCTAATACGGAGTTGGCAGAGAAAGGAAAAGAAACGCGATAGCTCTGCATCGCTGAAAGCTGCGAATAGACAACTCCGGGGTTCACTCATCCCCACAATCTAAATCTCACTAATTGTTTTTATCATTGATCTTACTGATTAAGGACTACGAGCCTTGCCTCCGAGGAAATCACACCGCCACGGCCGGACACCAGGAAGTTATTCCTCGACCCGCGAAGTGGGGAGGATGACGTAGCCATGACGTCAGAGCGGTTCGGATCCCACAAGCGGGAAAGGTTGCACCACCGAGAGAGAGGGCGCATGGGGGAGGGATATGGATCGCTCAACGTGAAAAGTCCTGCCCAGAAAAAAAAGAAAAAAACAACAACAAAAAGTAAGAGATAGAGAGAGCGAGACAGACTTTGAAACAAACCGCGGTCTGTTGCTATTTCAAGGGAGAAGACTCCAGGAAACGGACCGCCACGATCCTTGCGCAGATATTCCGCGGGCGACTCCCAAGCAGCGGAACTCGCACGGAGAGGGAGAGACAAAGAGATGATACAAAAATATTTTTAAAAAAAATTACGCAAACTTGATCATGCTGACAAGGGTCGGGGAGCACATATTGTGTTGAAACGCAAACTAGCACCTCGCACAACTTTGACGCGAAATTTAGCGGGGGAAATTTACGTAAAGTGAAATCACTTCCCCCGCTAAATTTAGAGGAAAGATTGACATGACGTGATTTGAGGTCACACGAGGAGGTCGTGTCGCATCGACTTCCTCGCAAAGTTTGGATTGGAAATTGACGTCACGTGACCGGGGAAACTGACATCACGTGACCGCAGTGGGATCTAAGTGGACCTTTTGCAGAAATATCGGTTCGAGAGTAAATGAATTTGGTACTCTCTCTCCCTCTCTTCCTTCCGGCGGAGCAGAGATGGAAGACGGCTTCTTTCAACGTTACTAGAACACTCAGTTGGGAAACTCACCCTTGAAACCTGGGCCGCTGGCGTCCACTGAGACCGAGCTAAATACGACTACAGCGCCACCCTTTAGCAACGAGTTGAAACATGAAAGTTGCCTACTACTAGAGTCACTGAGTGTTCCCAGAGTACCGAAACTCCCACGGTCGAGGTGCCAAGATGGCGGCTCAATCTTTTTTCTTTACTGTGGTCACCTTGAGCTTTTAGAAAGCATGTTTTTGCGTAAAAACAAACGGAAAAAATTACTTTTGTAGGAACTTTTATTGAAGATTGCTACAAGATAGCAGGCGCGTGATGCTTTTTAAAATCTTCAGTTTACAAGTTTTTCCGGCACAATTAACATTGTTTTTATACAACCATGTCTCACGTGTGATTTCAGACAAAGCGTCCCGACCTGCGCGCGTCCAAACTTCGGTAGTAATTCGCGGCGCGTCCGCTTGGGAGACGGGGGTTGACATCCCTGAAGCCCCTTCCACCGTATATGTTTCGGCGCCAGAATGGCCGATTAAAGCCAAAATAGAACAGTCACAGCGGACAGTATTGAATGCGATACTCCCGAACCAATACAAGCAGCCATGTAGTTCCCCGAGTGGCCGCTGCGGGAGAAAAGGCGGCGTTGCGATCGCCCTTAGCTCGGTTCTCGAGTACGGATCGGTGCCACTTTTTCAGAGGGGCTCTATGGCAGTTTCCCAGCCGAGTTGTTCTAGTAACATTTGCTTCTTCGTATCAACTTCGGGGTCGAAGATAATCCACAATGGCCTTTTCGGCGCCGCCATCTTGCTCCTGGTGTGGGTAGATCGTCTGATAGTCAGGCATTGCAGAATCCGTGGGTACGCCTCAGCAGTGCTTGACTATCAGACCATCTACCCAAACCAGCAGCAAGATGGCTGCCAACAGGATGTAGCTGACGTTTCGGCTGTCGAACGGGTAAGAAAGGCCTCTGCAAGCACTTTGTTTTCTATCCACTCAATATCGAACCCAGTCGCGCGTCCAGGTAGCAACACTACGTATTTTGAAAGAAAAAAAAGGCTAATTGTTGCTGTCGGCAATCCTGCCGTGCGTCCAACCTAGAGCCCCGGCCCCCAGGTCCCATAACGTGGTCACGTGGAAATTGACGTCAGGTGAAATCACATTCCTCGCTATATTTAGCGGGCAAATCGACGTCACGGTTCTTCCTCGACTGTTCTTCGTGAAGGTCCTTCATGACAGTCTTCCCCTATAGAGTTCTGGTGATAAAACAGTTTATGCGTTAAAAATAGCGCGCTCAAGAAACGAGTTGGGGTCGAGAGAAGACATAAACATCAGATCAGCTGTGAATTCTGTCGAGGGTGACGAGTGTCGGAAAGAGGAACGGCTCCCCCGGCTGACGTCACTCTCGTGGAGTTGTGGCAACGAGCCGCCCGAGCGAGACGCGGTCGTGAAGCTGAAGGAGGCAGGGGAGGGGGGGGAGGGGAGGGGAGGGGAGGGAGGACATGTGTTGAAGTGTTGTTGGCCGACTTTATTGCGTCATGCTCGTTGAGCGAGGCGAGGGTACGAATCATTTTCGTGTCGTATGGAACTTGGCCTGACACCAGCCCTGGTGAAACATCATTTATCATTGCAACTCTTCCTTTTCTTTCTCGCCTTTTTTTTTCTCCCGAAATTATAGGACAAGAGCAGGCGTGTGGTAGGAGCCCTAATTAATCAGGCAACATTAATTTTAAGTTAAAACACACTGCACTTAAAAAAAGATCTGGTCGTAAAATAACTTTTAGGGGATCTTCGGCTTCTTCATACTTTGTACCCTCAAAAGTTATTTTAAGAGAGGCATGTACGCAACGCGTTTCTAGTAAGAAGTTATTTGTACCTAGTTACGTTTTTCTGTAACGAGAGGCGCGACCTGGCTTCTTATGTCGCTCACAAAAGTCCACTGCGTGTTCTCCTCGACCTCACACCGTTTCAAAGAATTCGAGAACGCTGAAAGTGTCCGAAAAGAACTTCAAAAACTCGAAAGTGAAGCGTCGTCTGCTCACAGCGATAGGCGGCACACGGAGGCGAGCTGTCGATTGCGGGACGCAGGCGAACACGACACTACGACACTTCGGGCCGGGAAGGAGGCGTGAGAGAAACTCGACTCACAGGACGACTCAATCTTTGACGTCACTGCACCGGCGCGGACAACGCGGGAACTTGAAATTAAGCTTCTGGAAATTGTTTTATCTCTTAGCACCAAGTCCTTTTTGACGAATAAACGTTTTACAATCAATTTTACTTCACAAATACTGAGTTCCCAAGTTTCGAATTTTGAGGGTATACGTCAAAACCTTTAAGAAATCCTGGTCTGCCACACAGACGTATTTTCAATAGCATGTTCCTGTCTACTGAAAATAGCATCGAGAGCAAACAAGACGCGTTAGAAAGAAAGATAGAAGCAAAGAAAAGAAATACTTAAAAGCATCATACTATCATGCATCACATGAAGCTGAATTTCGGAGGAGCTATGGTCTATCCAGGGGTGCACAACTCAAAAAAAAATTATTGGGAATTGCGCGGGCTTTCAATATCTGGCAGACAGATTTTCAATATTTGGCTTCATCGCACTGGTTGCCGGCTTGAGCACATCTCGCAGTGTCATGTCCGCGGACCGCAGAGAAAGTGCCCGTGGGCGGCCGCATGTTGTGCAACCCTGCTCTAAACCGTTTCCTATTCAAATAAATTATAGGTCGAATGTTGAATCGACACGTTGCAACATATGGCATTGTGGCGAAGTACTACCCTGCGCTATGACCCCGTAAACAGGGCGCTATACAAGTTTAATATTTCATATTTATTTGAGCTCAGGAGATCTGAACTCGGGTGAGCTGAAGAGAGGAACCGTTGTTTCGTCATGCTTTGCTTTGGAATCGGTCTCAACTTCAGTCTGAACCTCGTGTGCAAGGAACTAGGCTGCATGTTTAATCGCCACGTTGCAACATATGGCCTTAGGACAACGTACCCTAGGGCCGTGAGTCGTGACCACGTCACTAGGGCTGGACGCTTTGTTTCGCCAGGCATTGTTTTCGAGTTGTTTTCAACTTCGGTTCGAGCCCGGTGTGATCGAAGCAACGCAAGAAACGGAAAGCTATACGTGTGAGCTCTTTGTTCAGGGTCGCATGAAGTGTATCCAAACTATCTTGCAGTCGCAGCAACTGCTAAAGCATTGAGCATGGGCTCTTACCCATTGTAGTCATTGTTTGCATGTTTTCTTGAGAAACAACGCTTTCCTTTCACGAAGGAGAGTGCATTGCAGCAACCCTTAAAGCGTTGCGTCCAGTATTGTAGCTTCTCGATCACACGCAGTTATGCTGCCAGTGACGCAGCATACCAGTGACTGCACTCGGAATAAAAAGAAAAAAAAACGGAGAGAATTTTGTTTATTTACGGCCGGGCTAGTCTGGAAAGGCGTTCACATGGGGGCTAGTTTCTCCCTGGCGCTGCAGTTCAGTGCGGTCACTGCCACCTCACCCGTCCGAGAGTTACTGCTAAAGCTAAAACGGTTTTGAAAAAACCTCAAAAGAAAAACAAGTTTTTTTTTTTAACAATCTGGCTGGTACATAAGTGTCCAAAAATAAATTTTACGCTGAAAAAAGAATTTTTAGAGCAATATTGACGGCGAGAGATTTATTTGGAATTCTGCGTGCGAAGTCCATGACGTCACGGGTCAATCCGGAATGACCATCTCGGTCGCAAAGGCGAAGCCGATCCACCTCTTCTCCACGCGCCCGAAATGCCGAGAGAGAAAACAAGGGGAAAGGAGATGACTGCCGACTAAATCGTGTCTCGCGCCGTCAGTATTGCTCTAAAAAAAATTTTTTTTTCGCGTAAAATTTAGTTTTTGACACGCGTGTCCCAAAAATAATTGTCAAAAATAAAACACTTTTTTTTTTCTTTTCAGGGGTTCTTTAAGTTCTTCTGAGGAGGTACCCCAACCTTACTGCGTGGGCCTCACTCCAGCATCGAACTGGATGAATTTCCAGACTAGTCAGGCCTACAGGCCACGAGGACACCTGCCTGTAAGGACTTACGCGAAACACCTTCTCCTCTTCGTTTAAAAAAAAAACAATTTTTTATAAGCAAGCGTTTCTTCACCGTTAGCCAAAAAAGACTACGAAACTCACAACGAAGCGATAAGGCAAATGAAGCAAAAACGAGGAACCTTGCCGAGAGCATTCTGTCTCGATATTTCCATTAATACAACAAAAGAGAAGACGAAGCCCGACAATTGAAAACGTTCGCAGTACCGGTCGCCGATGCCGCCATTAACGAATTACCACACACGCGAAAGAGGCGATGCGCGCTCCGAGCAACTAACAGCCACGCTCATGCGTAACTGAGGACTCTGTAAACGCGTGACCATGCGCCGCGACGGCGTTTATTAAACAGAGGCACGTAGTCGTAGTAATAACAGTGGTGTCACCCGCTATTGTATGTCCCCGCTTCCCTTTCCCGCATACCCCTCGCCGCGTTGTCGCCCGGATGTGCGGTGTCGAGTTTGCGTGGCGAGCGCTCGTTTGTTTTGTCCACATCGGCCCTCTGTTGCTTTGTCTTCGATCCGACCGTGGGCAACAGTGAGACATCGAGGGACGTTTTGATGGACTGCGTGCAGTTCTGAGGCTAAAGTAATCGTTTTCCTGTGTAGCAGAAGCCAATAGCTATGTGCGGCAGAACTATTGGGGACTCAGTGTTGACGAGATGGCGGGTAAGCGAGAGTCACCTATCAAGGGTTAAGTACGCTTACTGTTACACACTATCTGCAGTACATTGCGCGACACTGTTAGCGCGAACACAACTTCGACGCTTTTTCGCGGTTTAATTGGAAAGTACTGAGCTTACCACTTTGGTTTGTATCCCAACTGAGCATTTTGCACACTTATAGTAGTTTTGACGACAGCCCTTCAATACCAAGAGACAGAAAAAAACAGGCGATGGTTAACAAGTGGGTTTACAAGTGCTTAGGAGCATCTTGTACTAATAGTTTGTTTACTTCGCACCCATAAGTTTTACACAGAGGAGCGTTCAATTTAAACTTACGAATTTATTAACAGAGAAGATATAGGTTAATATAATATATTTATGCACAATTTTCAAAGGTTCCCCCTCCTTTGCAACTGATTTTACACCGGTTGTCCAATGTTCCCGCGAAAAATCAAACAACCAATATTTTGGCAGCAAACTCACCCATTTTACGAAGAGATTCCATGACGCCCACCTTGCTGGTGAATTTTTCCCTCCTACAAATTATTACAAACACCTTCATACAAGGATATGAAAATTAGATGGTGCCGGGGCTGCTCTGAAAATTTAAGTCTTTGTTAAAAACAACAATTAAATTAATAAATAAATAAAACATGAAGGATGGGAGAGTATACGCTACAGCTGGATTTGTGCATTGTCTCCGGCCTGCAAGCCTTGGTATGTGGGAACGAGCATTGTTCTGGAACATCCGGGCTGAATTTGCAGGCGCAGTGGGTGCGGTTCGTTCTCAACGCCCTTGCTGCACTTCCTTGAGAGCCTTCCTGTCCCCGCCTACGGATGTTTATATTCGGCAAGAATTTCCACATCGTACCGCTCTGTAACCTCGGGCCGGCGTTGGTTAGTCGTCTGTTAGAGACTGTACCCAACATCACGGTTGCGTGTCAACGACCGTTTCAATGGCGAAAAAACATGCCAAGGGCGTCGTCGTGCCGAGTTTACACGCACAAGAGGGTCAATATGGCGACGCGACTTTTAAAGGGATACTACAACGACATTTCGGCGCTCATTTTATGGTATATATGTGTTCAAAAGAGCAGTATCACATGGAACATACCAATATCTTGATAAAAAAAGTCTCGAAAGGAATTTTAGAACGAATTAAACGATTAGCAAAGAGCACCTGGTGGATGTCGCTAAAGCCTCGTTTGTAATGCTCGTCTAGGAACCTTGACAGCTAGTGACGGAGGTCGTTTCGCCTCCGGCCACGACGAGAGAAGGGGGAAGGAGGAACTCCCCTCTTCCCGAGAATCCCTTTGTGTGTCGCAGAAGTCGCTATTGTCCCCTACAAGATTATACAAGATTAACCCGTCACTCAAAATTCGTACAAAGCAGCCGCTTCGGCGGCTGGAACGACTAGGCCATCCTCTCGACGTCAGCCTCGCCGTAGCTTTGCTCGTCTTGAGACGACCTACGTCATGATTGCGTTGGATGTCACGTGCTCTAAGCTGGGCCGTCTCCGAGCGCTTGCCAGAGTGGGCCGTTTATAACGAAAAATACAGCCAACCAGGATCAAAATACAAACGTGCGATTGTCATTTACGGATATTGTGGATCATATTCAACCTATTTTTGAACACGACGGGAATATTTCAAATTTCGTTGAAGTATCCCTTTAAGGCAATTATTTGAAGGTACCAAGAAAGTGTTTTTTTTTCCACTTTTCCCTCCAGCTTTCTTCCTCCATTCAGAAGCGAAATGCGAAATAAGGTGGTCGTGGCGTCGTATTTCGCCGGGTGCAATAATTTAAAACCTCCACTGTTTTTTTTTTAAGCACACGATGGAATTTGTTGTTCGCAAGTGATGATTAGTGCCGTCATCGGCGCTCATTAGCCACGAACGCGAATCCAAATATTCGTCGACGGATTGACCGATTGTTGTCTTGCGCATGCGTCCGACTGACGCAGTGCTCGCGTTCAATGCGTGAGCTGGGTTCGGCTCAACCCCAAGATTTCGGGACACGCGCGCGCCGACACTACTTACGCCATCTATCGGCTGTCGTTGCGCCGGCGCCCGTAACTCAATGGACCACACGAGCTTGGGCACCGCGGTTGCATCACAGTGAAAAGGCCGATAGCTTTCGAGGGAAAGGAGGTGGGAAATAGTCCGCTATATTTTCACATTTTCGTACCGAAAAGCAGGCTTTTTTGTTTTTTGGTTTTCTACCCTCGTGTATTAGTTTTCTTTCGGCTCACTACACGCTATGCGATTAGTGAAATCTCCCAATTTATCCCGGCCCAAAATTCATTATGTGGTCCCTTTAAATTTGAACGCTCCTTCTATTGAAGTGGACATACTGGACATAAAGTATACCGCGTGACCCAGCTGAGTTTAACCCAATTGAAGTACGTCTCAGAAATCAGCTTTCGCATGCTGCGACACTATAATTAAGCGTGAGACAGAGGCCAGGTGGTGAGTTTGATTTGTGAAGTTATCGAAGGAGAAACTCGCCTTAGACGAAAATTGGTGATGAAGACCTAATTGTTTTCGCTACAGTTCAATATAGATACAAGCCCATTTTAAGTGAAAGTGAAGAAATCGTTCTTGTAATCCCTTTCTGCATTACATTCGAGAAAAAAAAAGAAGGAGAAAAGAAGTAATTAGAGGAAACTCGGGATATTATTAATTTCGCCTTTTTCTTTTTTTGTTAAGTAGAACTTTTTCTTTCGGTTAAATGTATTAGAGAGACCAATGTTTTGGGCAGTGACTAACCAAAGTAATTCAGCAGAAATACTTAAGACTGCTTACGTGTGAGAATGCGAAGGCACAACCGCCGTAACGTCTTAATAAATAAAAAAAAAAAAAGAGAACCGTTTTGTCGTTGGGGAAGCGTGCTCGTCTCGCACCCTGGAGGTTCGGGTTCGATTCCCACACAGACCGAAATGTACGAAAGGTTCTCTTCAAAGCTATTAATTTACTTTGTTTACAAGAACCTCCCTGAAAATCCTTTGACGTGATTTTACTATTTGCGCCGCGCCGCCGGCAGTTCGGCTGGCCCCTTAGCAACGACGACGCCATTGTTATGGAGCCACATGACGCGTCGCAGCCAATGGGAATTCAGGTGCCGTTTGCCGGCTTCACTCCATGGGAGAGTTAATGCTTTCGCATTAAACATCGCGGGCATGAAACAAAAACGAATGCGAGAAAAATTACGTAAAGAATTGAGAGAAACGGAATGGAAGAAACTAACATTACTGCTTTTTGGTTTCCGATAAATCGCAGTGCTACTTTAAACACCTTGGAATGGAGAGCGTGCTGGTAAGGATAATATAAACAATGGGAAGAACACAAAACACAAGGAGGGACAACAAGACGGTTCGTGTTCTTGCCATTCTTTATAAAAATATCAACAGATTTCGGCCCGTCCAGCAACCGCAGCACCGCATGCGGTTCCGACTTACGTAACTCATCCCTACTAAAGAAAAAAAAATGTAAAACAATTTTTCCTTTTTTTTTTCTTTTGAAAAACCGTTTCCGGAAAACATCCCGCAGCGTCACTTCCTGCCTATCCCCCTCCCCCCCCTCTCCCTTGGTATTCGCTCGTTTGATCCACTTGGCCACTCTCTCCCTTCAACACCCCTCCTCCTCCCCACCTTGCACCCAGACATGGCGGGGTGGGTTTTCCACGTAAACGGCCGCCGACACTCCAGCAGACGGGGTGCTTGGAAGCAAGTGGGATCGGCCGCAGGGTGTGGGGAGGGAGGGAGGAGGAGGCACGATTGCCTTTCATTCACAGAAGGAACAACGGTTTGAGAGAGGAGGCCGCAAAAGAAGAAAAAGAAAGCGAGATAGGAAGAGAGAGAGAGAAAGAAGTGGGGAGAGAGAATAGAGAGCAGAAAGAAGAGCCCCCAACCCCCATTGTTGTCTCCAAGACCGGACCCGACCGCGTACTGGATTGCAAGCCGAAGCTGTGGGAGAATCCATCGGTAGACTCGTTCAGAAAGAGACGCTCGCGCGGCGAGTTTTCTGAAGAGTTTTTCGGTGGAGGAGCAAAGGAGGGGCGATCATTTCACGTCTGCTCCTTCTAGGGGTTTTCGCTTTCTCTTTTCTTGTTCGGTTATATGTTTGCTCTGTGTGTGTTTGTGTATGTGTAAGGGGGGGGGCTTCTACGCTCATATCCCGTCGTGGAATGTCTTCTTTCAATGGAGAGCGAGCGCTGCAATCATGGCCTGGAGCGTGGCCTGGAGCGAATCGCGATCTTTCCGGAACAACCGTCTGGCTACTGCTGGCCGCGTCTCCGGGGGTGGGGGGCGATTAGACCGCATTTGAACCGGGCCAATCCAATCAAACGCTATAAGCGGCCGCTTCAAACTGTTCCGCGTCGTACGCAAGAATGCACCCCGCGGACCGTTGCGACACAAGATCGGAAGGAGGAGGCTCTCGGCCTCCTGTACTTCTCCCTCTTTGCCTTCCGTCATGACTTTGGCGGCGCGTGCTAACGAGACGGCGATCTTTTCTCGAAGATAAAGAAAGATGGCGCTGGGGGAGGGGAGCCAAAAGGGTTACA
This sequence comes from Ixodes ricinus, assembly GCA_037355805.1. Lineage (NCBI taxonomy): Eukaryota > Metazoa > Arthropoda > Arachnida > Ixodida > Ixodidae > Ixodes > Ixodes ricinus. The sequence goes on along the minus strand of JAZHYW010017492.1, from coordinate 41,119 downwards.
AGCATGCACCCCCGCCTTATCTTTTTTTTTTTTTTCAGAAGACATTTTTGTTTGCTTTGCAGCAGGTTGTAGGCTCGGGTGTGTCTTTGGGACGATCCGCCTCCGGCACCCGCTCGATCGTTGCCTTCCGCTGTGCTTTGGCTGAGCGTGCTCGGCCGACGCCGAACGAGACGCCGAAGCATTACGGAAGGTAGAAAGCTTGCGCCGAAGGCGGGACAGCTCAAGGGTCTCCCCTGCCGCTGTCATCCTCTGTCAGCGACTACAAGGACATTCCAGGAACGGCCTTCTGGTCTGTGCCATTGTGGTGCGTTGCTCGCTTTCTGCAGCCACGAATTTGCGTGTGCGGAACTGTGCGAATTGCAGGCTGGACGGTGCATTTTGTAAACATTGGACGGAGTTTATTTGAGAAAAGCTGACAACACTGTTCCTCTCTTCTAATAAAAATAATAAACATATTCCTCGCTGGGGAGCACACAGAATCTCCCGAATATAGTAATAGCGGTTGAACAGAGATGGCATTGGTATTTCCCTAGTAAAGTTCTTCGAATCATTGAGTCGAGGTAGTATTAAAAAAAAAAATCAATTATAAAGTTTTTTTGTTTTTGTTTTTTACGGAGTTTCTAAGGATAGTTACGAAATGGGCTATAGCAGACGTGTGTCGCCGCTGCAGACAAACTGCGCCATGGGGCATCGGCTCACTCCAGCGGCAAACCACAAACGCCGTTGGCAGACACGTCAATTACGCCTTTGTTGGCCACTTTGTCGGGAGCATGACCGCCACCAAGTGGTCAACTCTCCAAAACAGGACGAGGTTTGTGAGAAAAAAAAAGAAGAGGCCGATGTTCGCAAATGTATCCTCTACTCGTTCGCAACGTGTGTACACGTTTGCAAGCACGTCTTACCTCTTTTAGCGACGGGCAAAGAACCTCCGATTATAATGCGCAAACAAAAACGTACATACGAAGAAAAAAAAAGGTAATTCGTTAACAGGCGGCCATTATCTCGCCAATTACCGCATCACACTCCGGCTCTGACGTCCCTCGCGGTGGAATCATTTCCTTATCTCAAGGGCCTTTCCTTCAAATTATTTCCAGCCCGCGAAGAACGCGAACAAGTATACTATAAAGAGAGCGCTGTCTCGGAGCAATTGGCACCGACGAGTCCCAGCTGGCCTATATCCCCGCGGAGGAAGCGAGCAGCGGCGACACTCTGTACCACATGCCAAGACACACTTTGACTCGCTGGGCGTCGGTATAGCGGCGCCTCTTCAGCGATGTTTTCTTCTCCGCGCGCGCTGAACCAATAGAATAAAGGCTTGCGCGTGACGTCATTGTTGGTGACCCCCGCCTCGCCACAAGAGCCACACCGGCAGAAGCACGACGGGTGCACGAGTGATGACGCTTGTGGGGGAAAGGCAAAGGCCTTGACTTGTATGCGGTAGTGGCTGAAGCGACGACGACGCGGCCTTTGACAGTTTCCGACGGTAGTACAACGTTGTTGGACTCGGTCGGTGGTCGTCGCCAAGCGCGGAAGCTTTTGAGGGGCGAGTGACGAAACCACGCGGCAGAAAGGAAAACACTCGCCTTCCCCTTGCTCGTGTCTCTGTCTCTCTGCTCCGCGGTTCGCTTTGCGGAGACACCGCGTGGGTCAGGTCTAACCGTGCGTGCCAAGGACAACATGGGGATTTCTGGGCGGGTCCATATCACATGTGCGAATGACGTTTTAGCGAACAACGGTCATCTGAGCGAATCGATGTTGTGATGAGTAACAGGAGTGCGTGTTAAATTACCTCCGAGAGCATTTTTTCGAACACCACTCGAGCCAGGGGCAGCCTGCCTGCTCTGATATCCGCGAGAGCCCGCGGAGTCGTGCAAACGCGACGGGTGGCTACAAATGTGAACGGCTCCGTCTTTTTCCAGCCGGGTAAATTCGGTCGGGCGACAAGAGAGTTTTTCGCAAGTGTAACGAAGCTGAGCTATATATCGGTTGTCTCAAATAGCGGCCTGGCTCTTTAAATCGACCGCAAAATTCGGTTTCTTAACCTATCGCGCTACGATTTTGCGCAGCGTTGCCCACAGGTGGTGCATTGTTTCTGTAAAATTGGGAAAAGAGCCAACTTACCTGAGGAAAAAGTAAAAGAAAACGTCTAGCTCCTATATGGAAACCCAGCGAAGCCACCGGTCTTCAGTCAATAGGCCGCCCTATTGCTTGAAGACCGGTGACTTCACTGCGTTTCAATAGGAGTTAAGACTTTTTCTTTTTTTTTTACTTTTTCCTCAGGTAAGTTCGTTCTTTGCAAATTGTATAGAAAAAATGCACCACCTGTAAGCAACGCTGCACAAAATTGTAGCGCGATAGGTTCAGAAACCGAGGTTTGTGGTCGATTTAAAGAGCCTGGCCGCAACTTGAGACACCCGGTATAATCGAGGCTATTGTTTACAGGAGGGGCATTTCAGCGGCGGTTCGATTTTCGTCGCTACTTCCCACTTGTTCGGCCACGTCTGCTGAGTCAACGCCGATTAGGGTGCTGTTTTTGGATCACCCTTGCACGATCGGTCAATAAAATAAAGAAAGAAACACGCTTATCGCCTTTTATCTTGCAAACTTGTTATCAAACGCCCGAAAAAGAAAAAAACCCGGATACCACAACTTGCCGATCCCATGGTTTCGGCCGCGCTTGATTTCGCTCTTTATCACGGAACGCGTCTACAATAAGCATGATATCAGCATTAACTCAGCGACAGTTGATCAAACGAGTAATAAGAAAAATAAAATTAAAATAAAAACAGCCGATGTTGCCTCGATAACGGTAGATTTCTTCTTAGATAGCATTGCAGGCCTTCTAAGCTGAGAAATTTCACACTGTCATAAAACGAGAGAGAAAACGTTAGTATATCCCGAGTAAGGTGTAATATATTGTCATTCTTAATGTTTTTTTTTAATACGTGCACATTGTGTTTTATTTTTATGAGAAAATATGTATAAACTGATTGGCTCACACAATTTGTCTAATAGACAGATGAGGCGTGATTTCATGCTTTTGCACAAGGTTGTTAATGGCATTGTTGACTGTACAGCGCTACTGAACCCTGGCTATATACGTATTTCTCAAAGGTGTAGACTAGTAGTGTACGCTCACTGATTTACCCTTCCGTTTTACACAGCACATGATCCTATTACTCGTCTGCAACTGTTTTCTCACAAATTCGAATCCAAGCTAGATAAATTTGATATTAATTATTTTTGATGCGTACAAACATTTCGAAAGTGAATTGACGTCTTCCTTTCATTCTGGCATGTGAACATTTGGTCTTGAGATCTGAATTCTTACTATTATGAGGTAGCGCACCACTAAAAATAAAGCCAATGAATGAATGAAGTATACACCTTTTTCGTTTAGCCTCGCACCCAGCCACGTTGTCCCCATATCCGGTATGCGTTCTGAACAAAAAGCAAGAGATTACAACCCCGAACAAGTAAAAAAGTATAGAAGGGTCATAACAAGAACGACTGACGGTTGCAATTAAAATGTTAACACGTTCTACTGTCAAGGCGAGAAGAAAACGATGTTTTCACGCATACCGGAAGTTCCAGAATTGAAGATGGCGGCGCCCAGGTAGAAAAGGTGTATAGTGCCTTTGGCGGGGACATCAACTCTGCGGATCTTCGCAGACCCAGTCCGGTCGCTAAAGCCCGCGCGCTCAAGGTACATTTTAATAGGCTTCTACTAAACTCCAAATTTAATTTAACAAATCAGACGAGATGTACTTTAACTGCGTAGATTCCAAGGTATACATTTCGTTTTATAAAAAGTACAAAATTACGATACAATTTCGGTGAATTGCTGTTTTTATCTAGGTAAAAAACGCAAATTTGGGGTTTTTACGTGCCAAACCAACGACGGGCATCTGGCACGCCCCAGCGGAGGACTGAGGATTAATTTGGACCACCTGGGGATCTTTTGACGTGCAACCGAAAGCTCGGTTACACGGCGCCTTCTCCGCAATAAGCCTCCGTCAGATTGCGGGCACCTCGGCCGGGATTCGAACCCGCCACATGTTTTATCTAGGTGGACCCAACTATAGAAAGCAGCATCATGGGTTCATCGTTCTCGTATCACATATCGCCTCGCGGTAACGCAGCTTGACGCGCTGCTGGCAAATAAAAATTATACACTCTAAAAAAAAAAAAGGTGTATTATTACACCTTTTTTCCCATATAATACACCCCAAAACTTCAGTTGAACGTACAGCGCACTGACGTCCATCTGACGGTACCAACTTTCACGAGAGGCTTGATAGAAGTGTGTTACAACTTAATAAAATAGCTAAGGTACGTGTCACTGACTGCAAAAAAAAAATAAAAATAATAATCGGGCTCTTTTTGGTTTAACGGGCAGGAGCGGGGATTGAACCCAGGGATCCTGGGCTCAATCCCCACCCCCGCCCGTTTCGATCTGGATGAGCATCGAACCGGCGTGCGGTCGTGTATCACTACTGCGTGGTGCACGTTAAAGACCCCAGGCTAGCGGTTGTACACTGCACTGGCTGAATTGTTCATCTACAGCTGAGACACCAGACGCCCACTGAGGCTGACTAACTTCCGGCTATATAAACATACACACAAACAGTGTTTTCTTTTGCTGTCTTTGATACGTACTTTATCTATTTAATAAGTTTTATCGGACCGTTATCAAGCCCTTCGTAAAACTTAGGGTCGTCTATTCGACTATAGGGCTCTTTAAGTCGAACTGAAGTTTTGGGGTGCATTTTATGGGACAAAAAGTGTAAGGTGATGCATTTTTTTTTTAGAGTGATGATATACATACACATTAGCACTCCCTGTTCGTAAGCATGCCCTTTTGAAAAGAAAAAAATGTAGCTGGTTTCGTATCATTGCGTATGTTCTAGGAGTCAGTGGTTTCGTAAGGGCATTGCGTGTACGTTCTAGAAGTCACTGGTACCATCGTTGCATGCTGAACAACGGCCAGGCTAGACAGCGGCATGCCTTACTTCCTTACGGCCTGTGGCATAGGAGAAACGGCGGTTTTCCAAGTCGCCCAAGTTCTAACTGCACTCTCCGAATGCCCAGGTTTTACTGCTCGCGGAATGCCAATTTGGTCGTTCTAAATTTCGAACAGCTTTTGAGAAAGCAGCTAATGAAGGCGATGCCAGAGGAAAAGTTCAAATTTTCCAGCGCTTGCCGGAGAGTGCTTTCACTGGCCGGGCAGATTTCCAGATCGAGAATACTTCTAAAAAGCCATGTGTACGACGAACTTGTTCCTTTCGTTTTCCTGGACGAGTGCTGGATTTATTTTACGTAACTAAAATAAATAACAATATTTATTTCTGATCAAATGCGGCAAGGCAACTCACTAAAATACCTAGGTGTATATGCAATAAAAAATTACAAGTCAATAAATACACCCTAGCCGTTACAAGACGACAAAAACGAATACCAACCTCACTATTTTATACAAATTTCTAGCAATAAAACAAACCATAATTCCAAATCGAAATTCTCGTAATCTCTCTGGGTCTACAGCCCAGACAGTACACCCGTGCCGGCCGCTAGCGTCACGTTTTCACTGTTGCTACTTTGGGGATTTTGAAGAGCTTATACGGAAACCTTTAACGTGCAAACAGAAAAATTTTTTTTAAGAAAACACGGTTTCTGTAATGTCAATTTTTCTTGATGTTGTTTCACATTTCTACACGCAACTGAGCCTCTATTTTCTGCTTCAGAAGAGGACGCGCCAGCCAACGGAAAAGACGCAAAGGAAAGAAAAGGAAAGCTGCCACCTCTTTAAGTGAGCAAGCAAAATCATAACGCGGCCTGGTGGCCGGGGCGTCAAATGATAATGAACGGGCGATGGCACAAATACGCAGTTCCTACCGTTTTACGCAACACCCGTTCCTACGCAATAGCGGAAAGGAAAAAGAAAGAGCTGGACCATCGCCAGGGTTGCCAGATAGCGGCTGGCTGATATAGCCAAATGGCTTGTCAGTGTAGCCCAAAAAGTAGCCAAAAGCTAATGTTATCGTAGCACAGCCCAAAAGTAGCCAAAATTTCGATATTGCCTTTGCTTGCGCTGGAAAAGCGAATGCTCTGCTTCTGTATATGTTTAGGTTAGAGATAGTATGCAAAATCAAAGTATTGCAATCTCCAGAAAGCAGTTTTATTTAAAATAATAAAAACAAAAAACTAATGTGGACACATTTGGACAGTCTCATGCTATGAACAATATTATTAGGAAGCATCAAGGAGGATAGAAGGGTAGGAGGGGGCATGACGCTAGCCGTGTAGCCTCCACAAGCCATGCTCCCATGACGCCTCGCCTCTTTCTCAGTTTCCTCCTTACTCTCCTCACTTATCGCGCCAACGTGACCACATCACGTGACCATAGCTAGCCTTCGTCTAGCTATGGTGTAAATACACCACAGTCTATAGCCTTCGATCTGATAAAACCTACCGGACGGAGCGCGCGCAAGCCTGCAAGGAATCCTTCTACAATCAACCATCCATCTCACACGTATGATGTCACGCGCACCGATTGGCAGAGAGATCTACGGTCAGGTTGGCCACAGCATCGTTTAAACGTTTTGCGACTAGGCTTCACCAACGACTGCAACGTGCCCTCCTCCTAGTACTTCTAACCTCCTTGGGAAGCAATTGTCCCACTCGTACTAGCTCCGTACAGTACCTTAGAGTTGAAACCGAGCGAAACATTCGTCGGAATTGGCTTAAAATCTTTGCAACACTCTTTCTTCCCAAAGGAGAAAAAACCTTCACATGAAGGATGCTCCCCAGGGTTTCCTGGAGACATCCTACAGTATACAGAGGGAAAAGGGACACTTTCGCGGATATCGGGCAAAAAATTGGACAGATAGCCCGTAACATGGCCACATAGCCAACCACCAAATTTCGACGCCAAACCAATCGCTACGTAGCCCAATTTGGCTATTAATAGCCCAATCTGGTAACCCTGACCATCGCTTACCCCCTCCCCCTTCAGCACGGCGCAACGCCATTGGTCGCGCGCGCTGTGACGTCATACCGATAGCTGCGAACCAGATTCGCGTAAAGCATTTGCGCATGCGCCTTGGCGACGACAGCGCCACCGCAGCAACGCGACATCAGAGCCGCAAATTAAATTGATCAAACTGTCGCTTAAAAAAAATATACATTTGCCTTTATTTTGCTGAAATTAGTTTAGTCGAAGGCGTTGAACAGTCGTTTCTGGGAGTGAGCAACCTACATTTGTAATAAATTTACCGCTAAATTTAGCGGGGGAAACTGAAATGGAGTTTAAGGTCACGTGACGTCAATTTTCCCGCTAAATTTAGCGGGAAATGTACAGACAGACGGGTAAAAAATTGTGGGTTCCGCGAAAAAGCATTTCATGCTTTAAAAACGCCTTCGACGCGACCGACTAAAACGCTCAAACGCAGTATGCGGTCCGGTTTCCACACTAATGAACTGCGGGTGGTCTTTACCGAGACGGATGCATGGGGCGAAGCTGTCGATGAAAGCCCCTTTCAGCGCGTGCCGCGATCAGTCTTGGTACCTCTTCCCTGTGACAACTTCCAGACGTTTGTGTACATGCACTGTATCTCCTCCTGTATCTCTTTGGGGAATGAAAAAAAAAAAAAGCCAGACTTGTGAGGGGAAGAAACAACAAAAACAAGACCGTTAAAAAGGCCGGCCTTGGGTGCGGCTTCTAGGTTAAACAAACATACACCCTCGCTTTTTACTTCCCCTCCACCCCGACACGTGAAACTAAAAATACAACACAAACTATATGTATATATATATATAAAAAAAATAAACGAAATATGCGGAGAAGAAATAAAAAAAGTGAATGTTCCCAGTACAAATAAACACGTGATCCAGAAACGTGAGTTGCGACGGGAAATGCTCACTTTCCCCTACCGTAGAAAGAATGAACAAGAGAGTGAGAAAGAGAGAGAGGAGAGAGAGGAAAGAGCAAACAAGTTCATTTTGAGAAATAAATGCAAAAACAGGAAACGAGAGGAAAAAAAATTTGAGGTACAGCTGCGTAGTTTACGAAACGCCGGCGAGGATGCTTTCTTTTTGCGTAGCACGCTGCCTGCCAATCATCTTGAATTGTGTCCAGGAGGACTTGGCCAATGCCATGGTCTCCATGGGTTGTCTTTGCCGCAACGAGCAAAACGAAAAAGGACCGCGTTGTGTGCACGTTGCAAAAACTGATTTGATACTTTGGAGTGTGTTGGCAGGATGTTTTCGACCGTGCTTCGTTTCGGTAGCAACAGCTGTGAGGTCTCAAGTGATTGAGCACTAATTATTCTCAAACGCAAAGGAGTAGCGGGCACCGCTAAAGCGGCAATTGCCAATAGGGACATTTAGCAAACCGTTACCGTGTTCCGTGTACCGCACTACCGGAGCCTTCGAAGAATTTTAAGCGCACGCCATGGTCACGCTATCACCCGGGCGTCCGCTTTAAAGCATGCTTCGAAGGCTCCGGTAATGCGGCACGTGGAACACGGTAAAGGTTTGCTAAAAGTCCCTATTCTCTCATTTTCAGTAGTTTGTTTTTTTTAATTATGAGGGAAGAAAATATGTAATTTACGCATCGTTACTACGCGTGGAAACGTCGTTAGTGCGACGCGATGATCATCTGAAAGCACGTTGTCTTTTCTTTTCGCATGGGGTTAGATCCTTAGTACTCATTACTTTAATCTACACATTTAGACTGTCGCCAGGACGAGTTTTCCAGCAGTTCCCGAAGGTTTAATATGGCATCCGAGGAACTTTTGATGGTTGCCGTTTTCCTGCGTTGAAAGAACTGCATCGGTGCAGATTGGTTGCCAGATCACTTCCGCCACACAGACTGCGTCACGGGACGCGGGTCTAGGAAATGCGTACTTCGGCAGCGTAGCATAACTGCCCTCCGGTACGCTCCAAACAATGCGGCGCCCATCTGACCCACGTGTGCCCAGCGCAGTTCGGACTCCGCAAGATCGGTATACCACAGGTGTCTCCGCTTTGCGCATGCGTGTAGTTCATCCGCCTCAAGTGGCTCCCCACTTCCTGTCACGTGAGTCCAGTGGCACTTTTGCCTCGCTGCTTTGGTATGCAAAGGCTCGTTCACACATGTTGCGTCGACTGCGTTGCCTGCGTTGCGTCCTGCGGCACAGCGCCTCCCCATTCGCTCCTCGTAAGGGTCTCCATAGCAACAGCTCGACGCAAGCATTCTTAGCGCAGTCGAACCCCACCAGTGTGAACGAGCCTTAATGCAATATTGTGTTTGGACCCGCTTGAGTCATGCAGATTGGCGACGTTACTGTCGTAACATCCTGTTACGGTATACCAGCCTTTCTGGAAATATGTTACCAATTTTCATCATTGCGTTGTGTCTCGGCTCCGAACCGTGCAACAGTTGCTCTCTCAGGAGGATTACGCGTGCCAGGGATTGGGCATAATAATGTTGCTACACAAATCTTACGGCTTAAATTAATATAACCGACATTTCGAGCCCAGCTCTTTGGCTCCCGTTACCGGGTTGAGCGGCGTCGGCGTAACCGCGCTAAATTTAGCGGGAAAACTGACGTCACGTGACCTCAACACCAATTCAAATCCCCGCTAAATTTAGCGGGGAATTGAATTGGTGTTGAGGGCACGTGACGTCAAGTTTCCCACTAGTGGAGACACTAAATTTGTTCATAGGTGACGTGACACCAAGTCATGTGACATCACTTTCTCCGCTAAATTTAGCGGGGAAACTGAATTGGAGGAGGAGGGTCCCCTCCTCCTCCAAATCTAACTAAATATCAGTGCGTCATATTTTAACCGGGCGACGCGGAAACCTCCTCCACCTACGGGGGCGACCCCCGGTGCCGAAAGCGCGCGATATGTGACGTCTTTGGTCCTGGCCTTTCTACTGGTCAGAGCCGCAAAAAGCTTCGTTTCAGTCGAAATACAAAATAAAAGTGGCGCGAACCGTTTCAAATATTTATGAAAATAGATTTTGTTGAGTATATTAGAGATCAGAAAAGAAACAAAAGCAGTTTTAAAGTACGGAAACAAGAAATGACCCGTCGACGTATCCGCCGCCAAGCGGTGGAAAAGGCTGCGCACAGGAAAGGCGTAGCGGGATGAGGCATCGACGAGGGGCGACTCGAGTGTAGAAAGGTGCCGGATGTACGCGGCGGCGCTGCGGTCTATACTGGCTCGAGGATCCGACCGGTTCCGAGCGTTCTGAGTGGCCTTCGGCGAGCAGGTTTGGCTTCCGGTTTGGCCGTTTGGCGGTATGGCAGCGCGAAGTGGCTCCCGTTCTGAACTGATCTTTACCCCGTGTTTGCTGTCGTTTGTGGCCAATGAAGTGTCATGCCGAATTAGTGTTTAATCGCGCAGCAAATGCAATGCGAGCCGCCCTGCTTGCCCGCTTCATACAGCCTATCCAGAACATGCTTTAGTGGCTGCCCTCTCGAGCCGTCGACACGTAGTGCGGCAGCAGTGACCGCTCGCTGAGCTCACTACCCCTACTCTAGTTCACGGCCACTCAAGCGACCAAGGACGTCATGAAGGAGGCTATTTTTTGCTTGTTTTTGTAATTTTAATTTGCCTATAACTTTTAAAATAAAGCGAAATTCGAGAAAAGAAAAGTTTCGTTAAGTTACTACGTTCAGTGCGCTCAGGTTCGGAAAAAGTTATTGCAGGGCCCATTCAACACACTCGTGAACGATACACCTTGACAGTGCTTATATAAGTAGTATATTCGAAAATAAAAGAAACAACACTTTACAGACACCCGGAGTCACTTGATGCGACTCTCAGCTATTCTGGTGATGTCGTCGCGAAGTGTGAAAGTGGCTGGAACGTGGCGGGGGATGGTGGTGATGCCAACAGTGGAAGAGAAGGGCGTAACTCTCAGGTGAAAGTTTCGTCAGCCACCACTTAACCGCTGCCCTCAGGATGGGAAAGAGAAAGCGCTGCGAGAGGCGTGAGAAGGGGAAAGAGTGTTAGAGAGGGGGAAGAGACTCGAGACAAAGTAATCCGTTATTGTGTCTTGTCTTCTTGGGTCCAGACTCGAGTACCGCTGATCTTCTTCGGAGGTTGGACTCGGAGCTTTCCGGGAGGAGGAGGAGGATGGGGTTAGGAAGCGCGTGTTTTGGCCCGGGCTCAAACCGGGGCCCCAATTTCGGACGCTTGGCAGACCAGCCTGGACGGACCATAGCGGCCTGGGAGGTGTTGATGCGCGGGTCGGGGAGGGGGAGATGGTTGCCCAATACGCCCGGAGTGATTGAGGGGGGGGGGGGCGTGACGAAGCGCGGGAGGCGCGGCGTGCCTTTGAAATTGATTTGGCGAGAAGGGTCGTCGCGGTTTGTCTAAAGGGTCCGAAGGCCGCTTAGCTCTTGTGCGAGGAGGCGCTGGAAAAGCGAGGATGAAAGGGAAGAATTTAAACGAGAGGTAAAGACAGGGAATTTATTCCGCGTAGCTAACGATGTGTTGTAATAATATTAATATCAGTCTTTATTTTCACTCCGGAGGAATCAGGACGACAGGAAAAAGAAGTTGAGCGATGCAGTTTGACGAGGCTTCCATCCCCCATCACTTGTCAATGCAGGCGACACTTCAGAAACACACAATATACTATACTAAAACACATTTACTAGAAGAAAAAAAAACCTCAATGAACACACATGAAAACGAGCTCTTATATAAGATTGATAAATTGGCAACAGAAACGAAGATAAAGACAGATATACACGATGAAAAACAAGGTATCACAAAATTAGAAAGTTTCAACAAAAAATTAAAAAAAAAGGGTTGCATTAGCTTTCTCTCTTCATCTCTGTCTCTCTATCTATCTTTCTCCTTCTTAGGGAAACGCAGCGATTGAATCAAAGGGCGCTTATTTCGTCTAGAGACGATCCAGCATAAGTTCAGTTTCGAACGGATTAGTGTAACAACCAGTAAGGCAACGCGCCAATTCATTAAACCGATTAGAGTGGCGCGTACTTTCTCGGATGAAAGGAGCTGCAACTTGGTCCATCACTGGGAAGGAACGGGCTTCTGCTTTTCGGGGGAGATAAGTCGACCTCACTCGTATACCTGCAGTGTGAATCCTAAAAAATAGAAATAGACGCGACCGCAATCGCCGACAGAGTGAGGTCGGCAGGGAAAAGCTTCTTCACAGGTCCCTGCCTCAGGCGCGATGCTTTCTGGCTTTGATAATGCTTCGGCGTTTCGTGACCTTCAAGCGTGCACGCGCAGCCAAAGCACGGTGGAAGGCAACATGACTCGTGTTGGGGGGGGGGGGGGGAGTTCGAAAGACACGCCCTGCCGTTCTCAGCTTGTCAGTGACTATGCGCCGAGACATAGCCTCCCCTATACTCACAAAGCCTGGCAGTTTGACGACGGAGCCATAGAGTGCCCGGTCGCAGATTTGGAGCGTGAGGACCTGGTAGCACAGAGCATCAAAGAGCCATTTCTCGGGGAACCTGGACGTCAGCGCACAGCTTTTGCAGCGGCGAGGACCCGAACACACACTTGTTCGCTCGGGAGAGGTGTGTTTCGGCGTCTCGCCGCAGCGGGGCGCCCGTCACCTGGCTCTCCTCTCCTCCGTTGTCTGCCGCTCCACCTTTTCCATTTCGGCGGCCGCTCCTCGTAGCGATCTGCCAGGCTTTGTCGGTATATAGGAGGCTATAAGCCGAGAAAAGAGGGAGAGGAGGAAATGAGATTAGTGGGTAGGCCTGAAGCTATAGCTGCCTTTGTCTCCACTACATTCGTGAAGGACGCGGAACGCCGGTGTCCGGTGTTTGGATTTCGCGTTCGAACGCGTTTTACGAGTGCGGTGAAACCAGAGCTCGGCGCCACCTTCGTCTCCTTCTCTTCCTCAATTTCTCGCGCGCTCGTGCTTACCCCACGAAAGCACGTTTTAAATGCGGGTACGTTTATTCAAACAGCCCCCCGCCCCAAACATTCACACATGCGACACGAAACGATTTGACTTCCTCTCCTCCTCTACTTATCCTCCTCGCCCTTGTCGCGCTTCCTCTAATTCTTGAAATAGCTATTTTTCAGACCAGAACAACTCATCGAAAACCACAAACACCAAATGCTACCAAACAAGAATCACAACAACAAAAACAAAAAAAACAACCAAGTCAAAGCCAAGCTGAAGCCAACGAGGGAAGAACAAGAGCAAGACAAGTAAGGAGGGGGGCATTTATTTTTATAGCGACCGTTGATCAGCCCAGTTATCTGGCTGAGGTCTGGCTAGATTTATTTTTCCTCTTTTAATTGTCACGCAATAAAAAGTATTTTTCTTTTTTTTTTGCTGTTGGTACACTTACCCTATTAATTTATTTTAGTCAATGCTAACGCGGGAGCGGACAGGGGTAAGTTCTTTTTGTTTTGCTTTTGAAATCTTTTTTTCTAACCGCCCCAACTCAAAATGTGTCCACATAGTAGCGCATGCGCGGGCCACGCGACGAGGTGTTCACTGGATGTGCCGCAGTCTTCTTCACAGTGTGCCTCACAGGAGGAAGGAGAGGGTCCAAAAGGAGATCGCCGAACTTCAGAAGCGGCGACGTGCTCAGTGTGACCGCGGGCTCAGTGTTGTAGGCGTTGCCGGAAAAAGTAACTACATACGTTACCGATTGCCTGCGGTAAGTAACGCGGAACGGTCCGACGCTACGTTACCTCAAAATAAAAGGAACGCGTCACCGTTACGCCGTTACTGATAAAGGCAACGCACGTTACTGTTGCGTTACTTTTGATTCATGAACTGAAAGCGATTTGCTGTTCCGACTGTCTGATTTGTGCGTAAGCACCATAGCTAAAATAGTCCATGCGGAAGCAATTACATTCCCTTTCGCGTCATGGGTTCCACCCGAATGAGTTACAAGAGAAAACGCGGAAGTACATATGAAGCTGTTTATAACACGTTGGCACGGAACTAACAGAATGAACCGAACTTAACAGAAGAATCGGACTCTTCATTAGCACAGAAATTAAGACCAGACGAATTGAAACTTTGAATATATTTTATCTATGACATGTCGAAGTACAGATAGTGGCTGCGACTAAGTTCCTCGTTGCAAGCCTCCGCTGCTGCACTTAGCAGCAGCCGGACTACGGAGTTGGCATCGAGCATTCTACCCGCTTCGGTAAACTGCGTCCGCGCCTACACTAAATAGGCGTTAAACGGATCGTCGATGTAGGTACAGCGGCATTTTTGACCACCAGAATTTACTAACTGGCACAAAAAAACGCACAAAAAATTAAAAAAATATTTTTTTCAGTTTTAGAGTAAGTAGCGTGGCGTAATTTCAGTTACGTTACTCTAAATAAGTAACGTAACATACGTTACCGTTGCTTCCTCGAAAAAGCACGAGTACGTTACTAAGTTACCAATAAAAGTAACGCGTTACCGGTAACGCCGTTACTTGTAACGCGTTACCGCCAATACTGCCGGCTGGGCTCAACGTGCCGTGAGACGCCGGAAAAGGGACACCGACGTTGGACTAACGGAATACATGCCTTCGTGGAAGACAAGCAACGCTATCGGATTTCGATACACAGGGTTTCCAAGAAAAGAATGTACAGGGTTTTTTCACCGCAAAAATAAACTACGCATAGCCGCACGCTCATTCTTCGCCGGAAGGTAGCGCTAGATTGTCCGAACCAAATGCCAAAGTTTCAGCGCGAACCGATATTTTATTCGAAAGTTATAAATGATTTTCTGAAAATGTCAATGGGAAAATGGTGGCCAACGGAGCTCTCGAATGCATGGTGCTCTATGGCGCCAGAAACCGAAAACGGGCAAAAATGGGCCCCATTTTCCCGATGAAATTTTCAGAAAATCACTTATAACTTTTGACTAAAATATCGGTTCGTGCTGAAACTTTGGCATCTGGTTCAGACCTCTAGCGCTACCTTTCGTCGGAGAACCAGCGTTTAGCCATGCACAGTTTATTTAGCGTTAAAAAAACAAAAACGTAAATGTTTTTTGGAACACCCTGTAGACGACACTGCCGTGCAGCGAACCAATGCAGAAAGGCAATCCCGCTTTAAAAGATGCAGTCTCGCACGCCATAGTTAAAGTTCCCTGTTTTCTTTTTTTTCTTTTCTTTCTCTTCTCACTTTGAATTTGTGGATGTTCTTTTCGCACCTATTCAATGTTGTTTTTTTATGTCAATTTTTGATATCGAAATAAAAAAAGTCAGGGTTTATGGACGTTTATTTTAAAGAAAACAAGACACGGGCATGGGATTCCTTAACATCGGGGGAACATGCGTGAAATTCGATTACTTGGGAAACATTCCGGTACCGATAGAAAAAAAAAACAAAAAATGGGGGTCACCAAAAAAAAAAATCACTAGATCCTGGGAAATTAGCGAAATTGCTAGCAGGACACAAGGGATACTAACATAGAGACGACCAAAACCTCGCAGGTCGATTGACTGATCGGTCTTGGTCGCCATGGCGATCGCCATTTTGGTCCTTTCAGCTCTTCGAGGCTTCTAAAGGATGTCGTTCTAAACCAGTCGCGCCAAATTCACCTATGAAGCGTCATCGTATACTGAAAGCGTTCCTCGCCACAGTAAGCGTCTTCGGCGCTGTGTCTGCAATCAACTTATCGATCATTCTCAGCTCCACAAATCTCTTATGCCCGAGTCCCACTAGAGCGACAAACAGGAATAACCGACACCGACGACCCTCAAGCCCGTACAGCATGTACGCGAAGGTATCTATCTACCTTTGACAGGCTTGCAGTCACTTGTGCTTACTTCACGTGCAGCGAGAGAGTGAAAACCTGCTGCACATGTTTGAGGCTCGTCGGTGTCGTTTGTTTTCTGTTTGTCGCTCAAGTGAGACAATGATATTTCTCTTCTTACGTGTTTCGAGACAGGAAAATTATTTTTCAATGCCTCCCAGCACCGACGCGCCGCATGTGGTGGCAATGCGAAGATGTAGGCTTGTTTCGCCGGTGTGTGGATAGCAGAATTTGGGTATACAAGAAACGTCTCTGCAAAGATATCCGTCACCAGCGAAAATAGATCGGCTCAGCAAAAGATAAAGAGGTGAAGGAGAAACTGCTCATTCCATGGACCGAAATTGTGACCATACGGGGAGCTTGGCGCGACTTCTTTAGTTCCAAAGAAAGAAGCAGCCTCGAGTACGTTTCGGCGGAGGCTTTGTTCCCGTTCAACACAACATATACGCTTTTTCACCTCAAGACCCGTAAATAAAAAAAAGTCCGGCTCCTCGTGGAGCCTTACAAATTCCCCTTCTATGTAGAGAATTAAGATATATGTAGGTGAATTGTAGATTAGATAACATGTTATCTTACCAAGACATACACGTTTCAAACGCCAACGGCATCGCGCCTTCCTTCGATAACCAATTCTTTAAAGAACTACTTCGCGCGGCGTATGAACAATGTGCAAAACGTTTTTTCTTCTTGGAGTGAAGACGAGTAGAGCTGAGGATTTCTTCCCACGAAGCTTTGGATTTCTGATGCACAGACATGTAAAATTCGGTGTTTTTCTGTTTTCGTTGATTTTGATATAAACGTCGCTCGAGCACCTAAAACACGTAACCCTAGTTACCCTACCCATAGCGTAGTTTTCTGGGAAGTGAAGACTACACGACTTGGCCACTGATCCGATCCCCCCCCTCCTTCTCTTTGCCGCTTAGAGGTTGAATGGCGGGTGCGACTGTGACACCAAGCAAGCATCGGCATCTCCAGCCTCCCTTTCCTTTGATCATTACTTTTCAATCTTGATCGTGAGGCGAGTCTGAGCCTCCTCCGATTGGCCTGTTTGAAATAGGTCACATGTCAACTAGAGTCTCCCTTACGGAAATAGCTCGCAACATTCCACAAGGTGACACCACGAAGCTTCAGACCCCGTGCCAAACTTGAGTTGGTCTGAACATGCAGCTGGTTTTCTGTTACACTTGCAATAGTAATTCATGACGTCTCGTGGGACAGTCTCGTTGGCAGTGAGGTATGTTAATAAGCGAGATGAATTATCCATTCACACGATCATAAGGGAACCTTTCGCTAAGGGATCTTTATGGTCGGCGGTCAATCAGTTCGCGATCCCCCGCGCGTCTCGGTGTGTTCGCGACTCAAGAGCGCGGGCTGATTCGCCGATTGCAAAGGACCTTCGTCAGAGGTACCCTTGTGCTCTGACTGGGTTTTACTTTTTCATCACGTTATTATACTTTCTTCTCAACATGTTTTGTTATGACTGAGAATGGTTCACGGTCTCTCCACTTTTCTTGCAACATTTTCATGTTAAAAAACAAAACAAAAAAACTAGACGAATTTATTGAGAAACTTGTTTTATTTTCTCTAATATATCTATAACATCACCAATTGTAAAAGTGAAGGTAACGACATAAAATATTGTTATCCGTGTCTGCCTAAAATTTTGAACTAAAGCTGTGCTAATCGTGGGGGTTTGAATCAAATCGTGCCGCGTCATGCGCAGCTTTCAGATTGCAAAGCCGACCTTCCGGCTATCTTTACAGCACCAAAGCTAGGGATGACACAAAGCTATTAGATCGCAAGCAACATTTAAACGTCCCTAGATTTGACCAATTACGCCGAACAACAAAACCGGTGAATTTTCGCTCTTCCGGTCAGTCTACGATGGATGAACGGATGGATGCGGCTGACCACTCGAAATCGGGCGGTACCTTGCGCCACCTGCCCGGTGATTTCAGTACCAAGAGCTAACCTCTACCCACATCACACAACCACCAAGGTTAAGCCTTTTAATAGTAATACTCCGCGTCTCCGGCGGGGCGGCGTCGTCTGCGTTCCGCGACCACTCCCGTCACGGGGGAGGCAGACGGAAACCGAAAGCAGACGAACCCTTCCGAGTTGGCGTCTCTCCCAGACTCCCAGGCGTCGGGCGCCGGCTCTGGAGAGGCAACACCGCTTCCGTGGCCGTCTAAAATAAGTCGGCCACGATGCCAGAGCACGAGAGCAGCTTCGAGACCTCAGGAGGCCTCTCTCACACACACACACAGGACACGCGAGCTTCTTTCTTGCACTTGGGAGCTAGTTTGTTCGACGCCTGCTGCCTCGCGCCGAGATTGCTGTCGTGCAGCCCCGCTGTCCCTTCTTGATGCTTGTCTTTTTAGGTGTGATCTGTTTTTGTTGTTTTTTTTTCGGCTGGGGTACTTGCTTTATTCCGCGACAGTCTATTGTCGGTTCGGCGTCTGAAGTCCGGGTCAGGGCTGGCACGCGACGTCTAAAGGACGGGACTCCGCGGCTGCTTCCTCTTCGAGAGACGCCTTGTTTTCTATTCGACCTCGATTTAGTTATTCTCTTTTCGAACCGCGGCGCGGCTTTATAGGGCAGCGCCGCCTGTCCCTCCACTACACGTATGCCTCTCGTTGGCTACTCAGTGACGGTGTGTACCGGCGTGATATTGTAACGTAGTGAACGGTGTTTTCTCTTATTCCTACGATTAGTCCCCCAAATATGGTTTATGGAACAACTGACATGAATGCAGCTCTTAGAATACACAATTCCGAAAATTACACTCTGTAGGGAAGTACTTCTATAACCAGGAAACTTCCCTTGCTGTCCATTTCGACCACACAATCAGCTGGTGCCCCGACCTGACCCAAACTCGACAATGAGGAGTTGAGGGACACAAACAGCGGGCGAGCCAAAATCCTCCAAAGCCGTAAGGGGTCTCAAGTTCGGGATTTAGCGGGCAGAAGACTCTAGAGCGCAGCCGAGGAGGCCGGACGTGCAGATTGATCTCCAGACTCCAGAGGCAGGGTGATGGTCAAGGCTTGGCATCCAGGAACCAAGACCTCTGCGGCTTTCGGGCGGCGGCTGTTTATATTGAGTTGAGCAGCATTCTGGGGCTATCCAGGCAACCCATCCCGGAGGGTTTCTTTGCCACAAATGAAAAGACTTAGAGCTCAAAGCAAGCATGAACATTTCAAGGACAGCAGGATGCACAAGACAGAAGACATTTGAAGCCACGGTCACAAGTGACACAGGGCAAAACCGCCTCCGAGATGGAGATCTCGAAACCAGACATCTACGAGACAAAACACGTCCGACACGGGGCTTTATAAACAAGCGTATATCGTTTGAGCGTTCACCTTCGCCCCTATAGGGCCTCCCAACTCCGGTAGAAACCGTGAGCCGTGCTGTGGAGACGACCAGCAGCGTTCGAAAGACGCTCGCGAATCCACGGAGAAAGTAAAAGCACATAGTGGAGCAAAATTAAACACCGGCCCGAGCACAACCTCGTGCAACATCCGTTTCGTTCTGAGCGAGGAGTACCACCGAAAACAGAACTGACGGTCATGCCGTTTCGGAAGACCGTTGACGGCTGGTAATTAATTTCTTTTCGGCTTTGACGGCCAGCCGTAGCCAGCTAAATCTATAGTCAGCCAAGCCATACTCAGTCAGCCATAGCAAGTCAAACCATTGCCAGTCATACCATAGCCAGCCAGACCATAGCCAGTCAGACCGAACTACTGCCAGACAGACGGTACCCTTTAAGAAATGGATTATGTATGCGTATATACCTATACCATATTTGTAAGAACGATTCCGGCGAACATACTTAGGTATTTATTTTGTACTAAAAGTACAAAACGCTGTGTGCAACTACCAGTATATAAGTATACTCAGTTTCATACTTTGTGTGCAACGCTGTCAAGGCTGCTGGCTCGAGCATGGGGTTTGATCTCGCACATTATTTGCACGCGTTTTCGCGCAAACGAAACAATAGATGAAGCAACGTGCTCGCGCCAGTATACCTTTGACAGTGTTGTATACTAAACATGAAACGGAGTTTGTAGTTACCAGTATATGTTTGGTACTCGTAAAAAATGCATAAAAAGTTTATTTTGAGTGTACTCAACTATTAATTAATAGTTGCCAGTCAGGGTCGACGGGCACAGCGTACCGATAAGACCGAAATTACTTTTCAAACATTTTAGAAGTACACTTTTTATCGTACATATTAAAAAAATGTATTCAGGAAAAGTAAAAATATCCTATGTTCAGTGTATATCATTCTTTCTTGCATAAAAGTAACACATGGGTATATATTTCTACTGAATGGATTTTTTGACCAGGGTAATCAGCCGGAACCATAGATAAGAAATAGACAAGGAATTCGCAAGGGTTAAAAAGCCCGCTTATCCTATCGAGTTGCATCCGAGCTGACGTCTCCTCCTCGACCGCCGAGGTTACGCGATAAAGACTTCTCCTTGTCTCCGTGAACGACGCGAGAGATATTTGTCACCTGTGACAGCGCTGTGACATCGTGCGGGCGGGCGTTTTGAGCCTTGACAGCGCTAAGAATAACCGCGGGTGTTGCTCTGTTACTTTACCGCCAAGAAGCATTTTTGCGCAAAGTGCGGTCTCAAACATCCGATAAGTTTGTGCCACCCTAATACAGCGATGTGTCGTTAATATGGACACCTTCCTTCTCCCCAAAAAAATCGTCCATAATAAGGAGACAAAACTACGTGTATTTTCCCAGTCTCCCGAAAATGGTGTCCATATAGCGGGGTATTCATATTAATGGGGTCCAAATTAACGAGACATGGCTGTTCCAGTAAAAATGTTTTCATGTAACCACTGGCCGCGTTAACCCTCTAGACTCTAGAGTCTAGAGTCCAGACCGCTAATCTTACCAGCCACCATTTTTAGATAGTCTAACTAACCCCACACTCTAAGCCTCCATACAACATATTTAACGTTTCATGGAAAAAAAAAAAAACATTCTGACGTTACGTTAATTTGGTGGTGCTGTTGTCTAACGCAGCAAGGCCAGATGCTTCGCTCTTCGAAATACACATAACTTCTCAAATAAAGTATAGGAATGTGCACACTGATAAGGAGAGCTGGTTGACGTTTGAAGCCTTTTCTTTTTATCGCGTTTTTGTATAAGGATATTGGTATCAGTGTCGAACTCGTATATACTGCCACTTCAACCCACGCTTTCATGTATAAGAAACGGTTAGCTAGAACTTCTTGTATTAAATATGGAATTAGCACTCGTCAATATAAAACAATGTGCTCAACTGCTTTTCTCTTTCTTTTTTTTAACATTTCTGGAAGGTATAATGTTACGTGGTTATGGGTTACGCCACGGGATGTCCCGTTGAGGAATCCTACGGAAATATCTCTCGACGTTCGTATGCGCGTTCGAAATACTCGCAGGCCTTCGAGAGGAAGCTCTCAGAATGTTAAACGAACACGCTGTTTTCCTTCGTTCCATAGAAGTGTACATATACGTAGAAAGCTTATTTTTTCATCGCACAAAAAAACACAAAAAAGAACACAACGTTTTATATGAATCTCTTTGACGGCAAACACGACGTAGATTCTCAAAACAGGAAATAAATGAGAGAAAAAAAAGCATGCGTTATTTCTGTTTGCATTTCTGACATTTTTTTTTTTTAACCTTTGGCTTGCACCGCGCGAGTAAATACATGGCAAGGTCAAACAAAACGTAAAAGAAGAAAAGAAAAAAGAAAGTACGAATGCTACAACAAATTGACGTCGCTAACCTTCGTACGCCACTTTCTCAAGTTATGTCTACGTCACCCAGAGACAGCGTCAAACAAAAACAGGACTTAGAAAAAAAAACTACACATAAAATTACAAAAAAAAAGAAGAAGAGAAGAGTTATAAATTGGCAGACTAACGAACCGGGAGAAAGCCAACGTAATCGTACCGAAGAAGGCCGTCCGTGTCTCCGCAGACATCCAGCGTTTAAAATAGTTTATATCTTTTTTTTTCTTTTGCGGTGTTTACTTTAGGTCACATATTTCTCATCTTTTTTCCGCCTTTATTCTGCGCGATAGCCGTTCCGGCGCCTTCAAGTTGTCTTCGTGTGGTCAGCCCCACGACTCCATTCACCCTCGAAGTGACAGTGCAGTGAAAGCTACGCACTCGCCGGACCAATCAAATCACCCGAGCCCCGCTCTCTGCGCGTGGTCGGGGGCGTGATCACGTGGATGGATAAAGACAGACGTTTCGACTGGCCCAAAAGGAGCCTGTAGCTTCCCCCGCACTGTCAGCTCAGCGAGTGAACGTAGTGCTGTGTAGTACCGCTACCGTGAACGACGACGTCGCCTGCGTGGAGGGGGTCTTCCAGTGGAAGGACCTCTCTCAAGGATCGTTCCGGTCAGAAAACTGTCTCTCTTTCTCTCCTCATCCCTCCTCCCCTCGCCTCTTTCCTACCCGCCATCTACGCAGTGGCCATGCTCCTCCGTCTCTCATCTTAGGGATAGACCGCAGCGGAGCGGAACTATGGGGCGGGCAGATGTTCTATCTCTCTCCCGTGTACTGTTTACTTGTGTTTTTCCGCGTTTTTCGAAGCAGTGGCGAAAACGCGACTTTTAAGAACGGGGGAGATCGTACCTCTGTCGATGCGTGCAACGAAAACTTCCGCGGCCTGGCCGAGAATATGAACTCATTAACTCAATAAACGCTGCTTTGCTTTGATCCCTGTATACTTGACTCATAATTATTTTTATGAGTTGTGTGTTGTTATTTTTTTTTGCGGACTTTGGGCTTTGTTTTGTATTAATGCTGGTGTCGATGGCCACATTATACTCGTCTGATTTTCTATCTTGCTGCATTGATATGTATTTCGCTGGATTGACCGGTCCCACGCACAAGCAGGATACTGCTTTTGTAGGCTAGGGTTATTTCTATGTATTTGTGAAGTGAATAAACAACATTATTATTATTAATATTATTAATATTATTTGTGATTTTAGTTTTAGTGGTATGGCAGTTGGCGCGACAGTCGCCAAAGAAAAGCGACGTTGCGTTGGTTGGTGTCGAAAGTCAACTAAAACAGCAGCAATGGCAGAGGAGCTCAGGGAAAACAACTCGGAATGGCTCGAAAGTTCCCCACGCACAGTTACGTTTGACCGCGTTGCGTCGAGAAACGAAAGATAGTCACCGGCACATCTGTGCTTCGTATGAAACGTGGAATCCAATTCAAAGAAGGGATAGCTCGGCACGCGGCAATAAGAAGCAGGGATGTCCAGGTTTCACGCAGCCGCAACGCAGTCAAACGTAACTGTGCCGTAGGTGCATGCCTTGAGGAATTAGGAGCGCCCCGCATGCATCTTGCGATCTCATGTTGTGTAGGGCGAATAGATGCCCCGGTGAAACTGTCGTTGCTGCCGTATCAGCGTGTCACCAAGCGCGCTGGGGACGCAACCTACGTAACCGCGAGAACCAGACAGTTTGCATTTTTCAACGTTCATCAGCGCGTAATCAGCGCGATAGAAGGACAGTAGGTAGTCCTTTCATCACCTCCCCGAAGAAGGCCTCCCGGAAGCTCGCTTTGGCCAACACACCACCGCAGATTTGGGGCGTACTGGATACTCTCGAGACCGGTTATAACAAAGACAACGGGAATCGGAAATCACTTCGATATATTCGCTATTTCGTTATAACCGACTTCGGTTATAACGAAATGCAAAAGGAAATGGAAATCGTGATCGCTTCGCTGCAGCCGCTATTTCGTTATAACCGACGTCGTTATAACCGGTCTCGACACTAAAGCGCCCGTTCACACTCTTGCAATCGAGTACGACCGAGAAAGACCAGACCGGTTTTTAAGCGTCTTGCAGACTTCTTAGGACCAGCCACGCTGCAGCGCATCCGGTCCTAAGAAGTCGCAAGAGGCTTAAAAACCGGTCTGGTCTTTCCCGGTCGTACTCGGTTGCAAGAGTGTGAACGGGCCTTTAAAGTCAGGCAATATCTCTTCGAGACCATTGCTTGCCTGCTCAAACCCGAATGTAGTGACAGGCCAAAGCACGACCTGTCTTCGACAGCCACATTTGCCCGAGAGTGGTGACCCGCCTATGGGTCGCTGGAGTCACCAGTAGGAGAAACAGAGGTACGGTGAATCAGTGCACACCTTTGAAGCCGCAAATAGTCGACGACCTTCGGAGCGGCGCCAGATGATTGAATTTGCACAATTTCAAACTTCAGCGTCTGGCAACAAAAAGTTTCTCTAAAATAAAATTTCAAAAAAAGAGGGAGGGGGAGGTAGGGAGCAGATGTTGGTGTGTGTATAAATCACCGTCTGGCAAACACGGCGGCCATAACTGGGGAAAGGGGGGGGGATTATGAAGTTACCACAAGCAAGTTACAAACACTTCCTTTCTTTTTTTCACGTGAACAGTGTTTGAAAAACTTTGTGAACTACACGACGCAATCATCTGCCTTCCACAATCAAACGCAATTTCCGAAGAACACACCTTACAACAAAACAAAGAACATACACAGTTAAAAGAAAAAAACACCTAAGCAATTGCAATTTCAGACTGAATCGCATGCTCCCCAATGTTCGTAGAAAGTGATCCTGAGAAGTGACCTTCCTACACTCTTAGAAATAGGGGGTGTAGAGAGATACACCCCTTGTCCTTTATTTAACACCCCAAAACTACATTTGGACGTTCAGTCCACCGATGTCAAGCTGGCGATGCCAACTTCGACGAGCGGTTGAAAGCTGTTGGATATGACGTACTAAATAGCTAATGTGCGTATCAAAGACTAAAAAACTAAAAACACTAAAATTTTGTGGCAGGGCAAAAAAAAAAAAAGGAAATACCGGATTGTCTTACTGCAGCTTTTTGATGCGTACATTAGCTATTTTAATAAGTTGTATCGGTCGACTATCAAGCCGCTCTTGAAAGTTAGTATCGACGGTTCGACGTCTGTGGACAGAACGTCGAATTGTTGTTTTAGAGTGTTACATATAGGAGAAGGGGTGTACCCTACACCCCCTAAGAGTATACGCTGCAACGTCGCACTCTATAAGAGTTATTCACACCTCTAATGTCATTCTTACGTCATTATTGAATCATCGGAAGCATCGTGCCGTCATATCGTCGCAAGAGTGGATGGCCCGGCAAACCCTCATTCTAAAAACAAAGAAGAGAAAGAACAAAAGCGGGTAATTACTTTTGGCTACCGACCCGGCACCTCGGTTTTCGACCACCGAGAGTGAAAACACTTTTCCCAACCACCCGAAAGGGTTAATAACTTAATAAACCGACCCAGCGAGGTCAAGGTGAAGTGACGTCATCGGAGTCGTATAAATCATCGCGGGTAGGACGCCGCGGCGACACGCGGTGACTCGGGTGAGAAAAACCGGAGCCGTGAGAGTCAACGCCTGCACACGCGCGTCGGAGGGCGGGAGGAGAGGGGCGAGGGCTTGTACACACTGTTAGAGCAGAGACCGACGGCGAGGGAGGAGGAAAGCCAGTAATAAAAAAACTAAATTGGTGAAATGGTTCACGAGGTGGCTGCTGCGGCCGGCGTGACGCGTCGTTCCTTCCCCTCTCCCTCTCGCCTGAAAGCTCACCTTTCGCTCCGATGACGTCATCGGAATTTGCCGGGGCGGAAGGGATGCCGTTGGCGTGGGAATCGCAATTTCTTCGCGGAATCGCGGCGTTCTTTCGCTACTCGCCTGTTCGCTCCGCGTGTATGCTTTTTGGACTCGCTTTTCTGCGGCGAGAAATAAAAGAAAACGAAAAGAAAAGAGCATTAGCTTCTGTACTTTCTTTCTCTGGTACCGTTTGACAGCACCGCAGCTTCTGTGAGTTTTTTTTTTTTTTTTTGTTCTAAAGAACTTGGCCGGACTTTTCAGCCCATGCATTTCTCAATTCCTCAACCTTTTTTTTTTGCTGATTATCTTTTCGTTTCTTTCTTGTTTCTGAAGAAGACATGAGCTCATTTCTAACTGAAAATCCGCGCGTGCCAAACCCGACGTGCCGTATTTCCCAGAGACAAAAAGATTCATTTGTGTGCGTGTGTGTGTGTGTTTGTTTAACTCTATTAGAAAGTCACGTAATGCTTCTATTACTACGAGTTCCGCTTAACGTTACATTCTTGCGAAGATGCGTCGAATTTTCGCAATTTCTTCCAAACCGGGTTTTACCGACGTGACATGATACGCCTGCAACCATGTTGTCAAGTGTTCACGAAGAAGCAAAGAAAGGCCCCAAACATCTCATTACAGCTTACGGTGCAGATATA
This sequence comes from Ixodes ricinus, assembly GCA_037355805.1. Taxonomy (NCBI): domain Eukaryota; kingdom Metazoa; phylum Arthropoda; class Arachnida; order Ixodida; family Ixodidae; genus Ixodes; species Ixodes ricinus. The sequence continues at coordinate 15,060 of JAZHYW010017492.1, read as the reverse complement.
GGCCTTTGATGGTACGGCCTTCTGGCCACCTCCATCTTGCTACTGGTGTGAATAGATCACTTGATAGTCAAGCATTGCTGAGGCGTACCCACGGCTTCAGCAATGCTTGACTGTCAGACGATCTTCACACACCAGCAGCATGATGGCGGCAAGTTCGTCTGCTACTTGTACAGGGGTTGCGATGATGTCAGGACGCCAAGCTCTTGTTGACTGAGGGAAGAAATTATAGCGGATAGATCCTGAAGCATCTAGTATTGAGGTCTACCATGGTCTACCCACTAGCCTTCCATCCTAGTTCGTAGCCAATCAGAAGCTGGGCGTCGTTCTGACGTCACCGCAAACCCCACGCAAGAAGCAGACCACTTGCTCTCCGCGTGAGCACACTGCTGCCTCCCTCGGTGATGACCTCGTCATACTAAACAAAGAGACAAAGAGACAACAACAACAACAACATAATAACAAACATGAATCGCCAATATATCAAAGGCTGTATTTATTGTTTTTTCTGTTCTTTTTTCAATGGCCCGAGTATCCTGACACAGTAGCGCGTGTTGGCAAACGTGTTTCTCTGCGGTCAGGTGGAGGCGTTCCTGAGAAAGAAGGTGGCCGGCAAGGCACGCTTGACATAGTGTACGTTTGAGCGGTGCTCGTTGTCTGTCGTTCCAGTGTGCACGTGATTCTAACCAGAGACGACGGAAAACAAAGGGACGATTGAGGCGTGTCTGTTTGTCCCTTTTCCCCTTTGTGGTCCGTCGACTCCGGTTAGAATCATGTGTAACGTCAACCAGCTCGCCTGTTTCTTAACCCTGTGTTTTAGTGTGGCCGGGTCGCAATGATCTCTAGACTGGATACGACAAATGTAGCGTGAATAACGGCGTATAAAATCTGCCAAAAGCGTAAACTAAACCGCGAAGAAAAGAATAAAAAAATAACAGAAAACACCACATCGAATATTAAAGAGACAGTTCCGAGACGACCTGCAGGGTGTCCGCCCCAAACATTTACAGGATTTTTTTTCACCTCAAAATGAACTACGCACCGCCGAGCGCTCATTTTCCACCGAAAGGTAGCACTGGCGGTTCGAACGAGATGCCAGCGTTTCAGAACAAGCCGTTATCTTAATCAGAAGTTATAAATTATTTTCTGAAATTTTCAATTGAAAAATGACGGCCGACCGAGCTGAATGGCTCCAATTACCAAAAACAAATCCACGCACGCACGCACGCACGCACGCACGCACGCACACGCACGCACGCACGCACGCACGCACGCACGCACGCACGCACGCACGCACGCACGCACGCACGCACGCACGCACGCACGCACGCACGCACGCACGCACGCACGCACGCACGCACGCACGCACGCACGCACGCACACACGCACGCACATTGTAATGTTTTGTTTGGGGCAACATGGCATTGCGGAAACACAACTGAACCTTGAGACAACAAAAACAGAACTACGTCAGGTCTTTTGGAACAAATGTCAGCAGGTGTGGGATCCGAACGATACGATAGACAAGAAACGAGCTCCGACCTGCACAACGCTTCATGCATCTACGCAATTTTCCGGTCTCGGACTATACATGTTTAAAAGTTGAAACCTTACGCAGTGCAATCTATGCAGGTTTTTTTGGTTTTTTTTACATACATTGTTTAATATGACGAGACTTGAAGAACTTTGTGAATCAAAGAGCATGCCAATGATTATTTATTATGTATGATACAACCTTCTTTGCGAGCTAATAAAGCAGAAGTTCAGGATGTGCTGTGTATCAGAATTTTACGTGATAACCGGGTGGGAATCATCTAACGAAAAACCTTTCCTTTTTATCAGCTCAAGGTGGGCCCTGCGTATCATACACCGAGTCTTGAGAACACTGTACAATTTCTTCCATCTCAGATCGCAGCTCTTGTTGATAAATAATAATAAAAAAATTAAGAAAAACATGGAACACTGCATAAGTGATGAGAGCTGACTACAGAGCAAGTCGCTAAATCCTGGAACTCACTGATCGCCTTAATTAACCGATAGATCGCCCAGGAAAGCTATGGAACGGGCCCCAGTAAGGACGATAACGAAACCGAACGGGTACCCGAATCGGCAACAATACGAAGCAAGGCGCCAGCACTTTCGGCTAAAACGACCAAACCAGCAGACTGCCCCACGCGTACCAGAAACAAAACCAGCGTCATGGACACCCCCCGTCCCCCTGTTTTCCTAATTTACTCTTTCCCTTACACCTCTTGGCCACCCTATGTTCCGGAGAAGGCAGAGAAGAACTCCAAACCCTACGCCCCTCCAAACATAAATACGGAACACGACGAGGGAGAAAGGGGAGGAGGAGGGAGGAAGGGGGTGTGCAGGAAAGCACGGGGGAATACGCTCTCCGAGATTAGATGGAAGAAAGTTGTTCCCGACGAATATCAAGCTATTCCGGGCGCGCTTTCATCTCCCCTGCGCCTACTGCCTTCCCCCCGAAACCTGGAGAACATTAGCCTTTAGCGTCGGGCACGTCGCCGCCGTGTAGGTGTTAATTTTAGAAGGAAGTGATTCCGCAACTCGGGACGAGTGCGCGATGATGCCAAAAGCGAACCGACTTTCGCATCAAAACAAAAGAACGACGTTTTTCTTTTTTCTTTTTTTCTTTATACGGGGAAGGTTTTGAAAAAGGGATGTCCCTCTTTCTCCGTTGCATTTCGGAATTTCCGTGCCCTTTTCGGTTTCTATTTGTTTCTCTCCTCCCCCCCCCGGTTCTTGAGAATACGCCGACGTAAATCGGCGCTTTGAGTGCGGTGTCCGGCCAGGATCGATGTTTAACGGTGCAGCACAGACGCCCATTGGCAGATCCAGGGGAACGTTTTCGACGGTCATTCTGAAGCTTCGAGGTTTTGCCGCCAGGGCTCTGCTGCTATGGTCGTCGTTATGGTTTACCCGTAGCGCGGAATGTGTGTGCACCCGGTTGCGTAGAGGCGCCTCCGTCGCACGGATCGTAGCTTTTAAGAATAAATCTCTCGATCTATACTATAACCATATCGTCAAATAAACGTTAGAAAAAAAGAAAAAAACTGGCTAGGTGGCGCAAGCTGCCGCCCAATTCAAAGGGTTCAGCCTCCATCCCTCCATGCATCCATCCAGTGAAATGACAGACACGACACAGAGGTCACAGACAGCTGTACGAAACGGAAGGGCGTGGCTTACACTCGTGCCGCTGCCTGCTTCGTGATTGGTTGTTTCGGCGTTTTTGTCGGTTAATGCCGCACTCTCATTGGCTGCGGAGTGATAATGATTAGTTAATCAGGACTCGCCACGCCCTGCGTTGGTTAAGCTGTCAGTTGTTATAGATATCGATGCACTTAGTGTTGCCAAATAAAGTTACGTGATTGACGTAGACGAAGTCCCATTCGGTCCAGTCCACTGTCTGTTTAAAGTAATAAAAAATATTGACGACGATATATGTATATATATATATATATATAGCATATGTGTGTAGTCAAAATTGTTTAAATTAAAACTTTTTATATATTTTAGTAATGCAGGTCTTTACGAGCAAATCTTACATGTGAAAAAACGAGCATTGACCTGCTGGCTCCGGCAGTAGTGACACTTCGATGCGTCTAACCACCGGTTTGTTCAGACAAACGGCGTTCGATGAAGAACTGGGCTTGTCCCTGAAATTAAAATACCAGTGTCGTGACTCTCCGCTCGCGAAAATAGGTGCATGCTATAGAAAACACAATAGATCCCGTCTAGAACACGAGGAAAAAAAAGAGACGTACAAAACCAAAGTAGGAGAAGCCAAATATGTTCTCTCAAATTCCCGAAAAAAAAATAAAAGTAAACAAAAGAAAGGCCGGCTTCCGAAACAAGACCTTGCAGACGGCACGAAAAGCAGACGACGCCGCTTCTTCCGACTACCGCGAGCAGACGACGACAGACAACCCAAAAAAACCGCTCGAGTGTAAAGAAAAAAAAAAGTAGAAAAGGCGTGACGTCACGACGTGCGACGTGACGTCACCGTAGCGTCATGCGCCGCTGCCTTTGCTCTCGTGGGGAGGGAAGCGAGCGGTCATCGTCGTCTGGAAGTCTGCGACTCCAACGACTACGCAGAGTCGAAGGCGCCAAGCAGCGCCAAGCGCGCGTCGGTTGCCATGACAACAACGCCGCCGCCCCCGAGACGCCGCCGCCGCTGCCGCCGCCAACTCCCGCGCTTTTTTACGAGCACCCGCCGCCGCCAAGCCTTTCTTGTTTCGTTTCCGCGGACGCGCTTCTCTTTTTGGCGGGGATTCTTTTGGCGGGGATTCTTTTTCCGGGTAAAATTACCCGTTCCCGGGGACGTGGTACTCGGCGGGGAGACCTTTAAAAGATGTCTGCGAGTGGTTAGCGCGCTATTTAAGGCTTCAAAAGAGGACGGCTTCTGTTTGAAGAAGACCGCGATGATATCTTCGTTCATCGCGTGCCTCACTAACGAAAAAAACAAACAAAAACAATGAAACAACAAACAAGGTAAACAGAACCGGATCCGGATAGCAGGTACAATCATAGCGCAATTTCGAACGAGCCGCCGACTGACCTTGAGGCTATGTAACGTTCGCCGCCCGTCTTTCGGAGAACTTGACCGATCCAAAATTCTCGGATCGCCCCCTCGGCTGCCAGACTGCCAGTTCCTGATTGGGAGGCTCAAAGAATGCACGGGAGTGCGATAGCCTTATCGGCGGAGATGGAACCAACAGGTCGTCAAAAGTCGTTTGGTCGACACGGGATTTGTGAACACTGTTTTTGCCGTGTCATTCCTGCATAAGCTTGATCGATATCCGTTTCGTCCAGATGTTTTACTGGCAGTTAATACACTTCCACCTATGCGAAGCGCGACGCAGCTACCAGAAACAAGCGACCGTCGGTTTCTTTTCTTAATTGTTTTTTTTCTGTCTTGGAATGAAAGAGTCGTAGTTAAAATTACTAGCTAATGAAACGCTGTTCACCTGGACGGAGCAAAAATGGGACAAAGTGCACGGATGTCGTGTTCGCGCTGACGGTGCCGCGCAGTGCATGGTTTCGTCGGAATCTCGTTCTGTTGACGCCCGCCGCGTGGAAAGTTTGGTTGGAAACCCATTTCGTCGACATAGCTTTCGGCGCTTCATCCGGTATATTATATCATCACATAATCACCATCGCTAGACGCGGCACCGCGGGTCTCCATGGTACGGGCTGTCTCTGCGGTGCCGCGGCTCTCCTGAGCAAATAAAGATTATTATTATTATTATTATTATTATCATCATCATCATCATCATCATCATCTTATGAATACACACCGGCCATGGTTGCCCATGTCAATCTGAGCTTGAAATCGTGGAAGTGCTTTAGCCGACCTTCGCAAGGGCACATTCTCGACAAATTTGGGCTTTAATTACATGAACAAATGCTCGTTTTGTCGATATCGTTTTGCTGGCAACCCTGTCTCAAGCATACGAGATGTCTCAAATGCCAGTCAAATTCAATCATGACCCAATAATTAAAAGGGATTAAATCTGGACAAATGGACGGGCACCGCCCGACAATACATCTTTTTATGTCGGCACTGTGACACGATTTAGTTGTATTGTTAGAACGACGGCTGAACATGGCCAGTAGGAACCTAATATTGTTTTCACTTCTCAGAAATTTTCTGCTTAGACCCTTCGCGCTCGATGAAAATGTGTACGTTCGTTTTAGCGAAATACAGTATAGCGACGGTACAATCACGCGAAGCCTGCGTGGGACAGTGGAATGTTGTTACTAGAGATATCGCACGCAAACTGGCGCCCAACGTGGAATCTCTGAACAATCCACACGTGATATGTCCTGGGATTTTCGGAGAGGCTACGGTGTTCGACAAAACTTAATCTTTGCCGTTCCATTTTTTTACGTGTTATAAACTTTGTCTTTCACTCACATGACCTGGTGTCACCACTTGACAACGGTTTAGCGTAAAGAGGAAAAAAAAAGTCGCTATGTCCGCTTTTTGAGACAAGCGCGCCTTGACACACACGATACAAAAATCATGCCTCCCCGAGTTTGGGCGCCCACAGATGGCGGACCGTTGTATACGACACGCGTGCCCCTTCCAAGAAGCGAAGAATGACCGAGAAGCCATTACATATCATCCGCGATCACGTGATCACCGTTACGATTACCGCAGTGGCGGTCGAGCAGACGGGCTGCTGTCTTTCGTTACTGTGTATCTCATTCCTTCTTTTTTCTATTTCTTCTTTCTTTCCTCGGCCTTCTTTTTTGGCACCTACGTTATTGTTTCAGTTCTTGTGGGTAGAGGCATACCCCGCTTCACCTTATACGACGCACCACTGCGGAAGCTACGAGCCATCCCAGCGTATCCAATGCCCTCGTCAGTGTCACGTGACTTGATGGCGACGCTCGAGAACGTGATATTCTCAGAGCGCTGGACTGCCTGGGAGTTGGCTCGTAGGTTTCGCTGCGGTCCACCGTGAGGTGCGAAACCGTGCTGCTGTTTGGGACGAGAGGGTATTATACTCGAAGCATTATTTCCACGCACACCCGTTGCTGCCCGTGACCGTCCTCTTTAGAACACGACCGAACGGAGTTATCGCTAAACGGGCGAAAGGGGGAGGGGGCAAGTGCATGGGTGGCCCATCATAATTCAATCCCCTGAGAAAAAAAAAGAAAAAAGAACCGGTTGACCGTTTGAAGATACATCCGCGTGTATACCTGCAATCTTTTTTTGCGACTCTGTGACCAAGTTTAGGGCGGCACATAAAAAGTACGGCCGTCGTTCGTATAACGGAATGATTTGTCGAGTTCGTAATGCGATCTCTCCCCTTGGGACGCCTAATCGCGGCAGAATAGGGAAGCGTAAAAAACAACAAAAACGCCGACATTTCGCTCAGGGTCTTTCCGCCGCTTAACGTGGACGGCAAGCCTCCTCCGTTTCCATTAGACGGACATTCCGGGCTTCAAGCACTCCGCCGAAACACTGTAAAGTGCGTCTTTATTTTTATTGCCGCTTAGTTTAAAGCCGAGCTTCGACGCGATCTTACTGTGAACTTCCGGGTGCAATGCCACGGTTACCCGGTACAGTAGCGGTAGTTTTTTTTTAATTATTATTATTTGTTTGTGACAAATATTTTGCTAGCGCCTATAAATCCCCAGCCTTTTAACCACCGTCTCCTTTCTATTCCTAACCTGTGCTCTGTTTTTTGTTTGTTTTAGTTTTTTGTTAGTCTCCGAATATAGGCTCTTTCCATAAAATCCACCAAGCAACACTGGCCGCCGCCATATTTTGGGCTTCACTTTCCCGCGCAAACCATGTGAGATTATTGGATGCGAGTCAAAGCTGAGCGCAAGCGCAGCACTGGTGTCGAATAAATTTGAACGTGGGCACGAAAAAAAAAAAAAAAGCAGGATCTATTACTGTGTTTCTTCATGGAAATATTCGGAAGTCGATCATAGCTTGATAACTTGAGACTTTAATAGATGAGTTTAGAGAGCTTTAGATTAGGGGGCCCTGAACGCTTCGCACTGCGCATGCGCACAGTGCGACGCCCCGCATTCTAAAACTCTTAATTCACTGTGCTTTCTGTCTCAAAGAAACTCAAAGAAAGCTACCATCGTCAATGGCCGCTTAAAGGGATTGTCCGGTAAAATGTTGTCTTTCAGAAAACAATTAAATTATATTGGCATTGCTTCGAGAATCGAGAAATATCATCCGCAGCCTCTCCAGAAAAAAAAAAAAAGGGGGGGGGGGGCGTTCATAAAGTTGACGTCCATAAAATTTGACGTCCATAAAATTTGACCGATGAAAATACTTCATTGCGGGGAGGTTCAGAACGTTACTATTACTGCTCTTTTCAGGCGCGTTGCGCGTTAAATTTTGACAAAAAAAAAAAAGTCAAATTTTTGGGGTGTAGAAGACGCAATGCCGCAGTTATTGTTTCAAAAACGCCGTCCGACGGCGCCCCCTAATGTCTCTGCTCCAAGGCGAAGAAAAAGGGGGAGTGTCACGATCTCAGGTGATTACATTTGTAATAGAAAAATCGGCCGCCCATATTAACGTGATTTCAGGTGTTTCCCTTTTTATAGAGCCCGCAGATTGAGCTGTTATTGCCATAAATAGACGATTTCAGAATACACTCGAGTGCCCATTTAAGATACACAGGGGCGGGGCTTATTGTGTTAACGCTCCTTGCGCTTCGTGATTGGTTGCGCGTCGTTCTCATCGCCGAATGCTGCAACCTGATTGGTTGCGCGGAGCGATAATGAGATGCTCGTCAGTCGCCACGCCCTGTGTGCATCCCTGAGCTGTCGGTGGCTCTATAGACCAACTCAACTCTCTGGCGTCACAGCACTACGGTGGCGCTGCTGTCGGCATTGCACATGCGCAGTGCCGACAGCAGCGCCACCGGGTGTGGGCAAACGCAGGCTTGTTTATTCGCGGTGACCAGAAGAAGCTCGCGAGGGGCGCTGCTGTTTTCCTCCTCACTCAGTTGCTCTATACCCACGTGGTTATGTTTAAATTTTTGTAGTGCGTGGAAGCTTGGCACTGCACGTGCTTGCACCAGCAGAGGAAGTTGAAGTGTATCCTCACTCTGAGTTGTGAAAAAGTTCCACCAGGCGGCGATACCAGAAACTTCTCGCCGCGAATAAACAGTGTGTCGGTCGATACTCTTTACTCTCGCTTTCCTCCTTTTTTTTTTCTTGTTTCAATCGTTCTTGTCTCAAGTCTTGTTAATAAGGCAAACCATAAACATTGGCATGAACCATGCTTCTGTAACGGTTAAGAAGCACGTAGTGCCGTATGCCATTCCGATGGCATTTAAAAAACACACACAAAAAGCATGCAGTGTAGAAGTGTTTCGCTCACAAAAGGATACAAAAAAAAGAAAAGTAAAACTTGCGACCCCCCCCCCCCCCTCTCTTTGAAACAATGACAGATACCTTGACAAACCCATTCTCTTCCTACGTTGAGTGCTAACCTTTTTTTTTCTTTCGTTTCCTTTGTCTCGCCATCTATTCTACACCTCATTTGCTTATTTTTCATCCGTCGTGGAATTCCCACTGAAAGATGGAGAGAGTGGACAATAGGAGACGGTAAAAGAAGGAGAGAGAGAGAAGAGCTGGCAACATTGTATGTACTTTATGGTCTGCTTTACGACTGAGCCAGTGGTATAAGAAAGCTGAAAACACATAAAACACCCCTGACCTAGGATAGCTAACGCGGTGGCTCTGTTTAGTTTGACTTCATGAACTCATAAACAATTCGTAGCAGACCAAACTATAGGAGAGCTCGAAATAAACGAAGCACGAAACAAAACAATAAAAAGCGAATGCGGAGGTGTTCAAGTTAAGTAAAAAAATAAAAATCATAGAAAGCGGAAGCGCTGTAGTTACGCCACACACACACACGCACACACAAAAAGGAAGGTATTGCGTCTTTAGGAAACTCAACCGAAGGCAGACGTTGATTTTCCTCTATACATGCACGCACTTAACGAGCTATTGACGCGTAGGTTTTTCCTTTTGAAATTAATGCCTGAACGCATGTCTTAAACGTTTCTGAACGCGTTGCACGTATGCGTACGAGTACTCTACTTCCGTGTCCGTGACTTCTCCGGATTTCAGCCGAACCAACGAAGCCATCATGGTGGGGAACGCCCGACGACTTGGTATTTGCGTTCTCCAGTTGTTTAGTTTCCGACAAGAGGCATGTTTCGCCACCGAATCATTTCCGCTACCATTCACTACTATAAACCTTTGCATGGCTTATCACCCGGCCGAAAAATGCTGAGTCACTGAGCTGTGGACGCATGCGCAGCGTCTGATATACCGCACAGCAGAGCAACAGCGCATGCTCAGAAGGCGGTTCACAGCCCAGCAGACAAAGATGGCAGCGCGCAGAGGGCAATTTTCGCAAAGGTCTATGGGCAATGGCAAGCATGGCGCCTCACTGGTGCCCTATGCCTGCAAGCATGGGAAGCATGCGCGTGAACGTAGCTCTGGCAAGCTTGCGATTGCACCTACTTGCCTGCAGGAGCAGAGGCATGGCGGCGGCCAGAAGTCGTTCTTTCGATCGTCTATACCCCAATCACCTAAACTTTGTTAATTTACTTTTTAATCCGTGAAAATGAACATATGGTTAGGATTAGAAACTTACTGGGCGTCATCGAAGAAAACCAAATAAATAAAGTTTCGAAAAAAAGAAAAAAAGCGCGTGTTCTCGTACCGCCTGTTTTGCGACTTTGCACGAGTGGCAACTCCTGCAACAGGTAGCGCACTTTTTGTCTGCTTTCCCGCAAAAGACTCTTTCGGCAGTTGCGAAGCGCGCAAACTAGAACATGAATGAACACTGACACGAATGAATGAAAAGGTATGAAGGATTTCTTGTTTTGTCGCAAAAGCCGCCAAAGAGTAATCGGCAAATATCTTTTTTCTTCTTGAAAAAAAAAAATAGCTTGAAGTGAAACAAAAATCAAAGATAAACAGAACTTGACATTGTAACGACGTTCGTACGCAGGGTGCCGCCAGCGAACCACGTGTCAATTACGCTCACACAACGTTCTGGTTAGTGCCACTAAATAAGCTACGCTTCAGAGTAACGACACTTGGCCATATTGTGGCTTAAAATCATGGTTGCCAGTTATCTGCAGCTTTATCTGAAATCACAGGAAACGCTATTTCGACCTCCGCAAATGTTTTAACGGTTCGCGACAGAGGAAAGCAATATTACGTCAGCTTCCCAACACCAAATCTAACGCTGAGAAAGTAGCACTTTTGAATCATGACGATCGGCAGTTGCGCCTGCTCTGCACAAGTACCACAAAGGCGGCGCCCACAACAATGTCGGGGAACGGAGTGCCGATACTCTAAGCGCAGCTCATTTAGAGGCTCTAGTTCTGGTTATACGCCACAACAGAAAAGTCAACAGAGCGAACAGCGTCGGACAAACCCCCATCAAGTTGCACCCTGCTCCAGACTGTTTCTATTACAAGTTGTTAGCGCGTGACGAGCGACATAAATAAATAAATATTAAAAGAAACAGAAAAAAGCAACAACAACAAAAACAAAATATTTATAGTCCTTTCGTCTTGGATCGCTGACTGACTAAATCGCTCGACTGCCGTCATACACGACGATGGTGTCCACATACAAAACGACGACGCTACCTATAATACGACATCAATTTTATACCAACGTCCGGATAAAGAGAAGATAAGCGTTTTGATCGCCAGGAAGTATGCCACGAACGAGTAAGAAAGAGGGAAAGCGATAGAAAGAGAGAGTGAAATATGAAGTTTGTTTATCTCCAGTAGGGACCTCTTTTTCTGAACAATGTCCGCCGGTGCAGCTACGATCATGATGGAAGCGGCGCCAAAGTTGCATCGTCGCGGCATTCATCGTCTTTATGCTGCCTGACTGTCGGGCTTTATGTGAAACGGAGTTGATACGAAATTGCATTCTTTCCTCGACTCTAAAAAAACCGCAAGATTGCAAGTTGGCATCTTTTTCCTATTTCAGAAGTTCGTCAATTTAATAAAGCTCTATGTTTAAGTGAAATCGAGAACGGAAGAATTCAGGTATCGCTTTTCCCAATAAAATATTTATCTTCGTTATATATATATATATAAATTTTTTTAATGAAACAAAATTAATGGGTAGCGATCGTCTCTTTCAAGTACTATGTACACCATTTGGAAATTTGAAGAAAAACGCTTAGTTGATCTTCCCACTCAACTGATAAGGAATTGCATTTTGATATTTAGTCCTTCCGCGAGGCTCGCGTAGAAATTGTTCTGTAATAGCATTTTCCCTTCAAGATATCGCGTTAATCCTATCCGAATGCGTACTTCAAAATAAAGACGCAACGGTGCATGTCTTTCTTACTCCTGCCCTGACGTCAAGGGAAGGCTTATCATCGGAGTCGGTGCAATACAGTCCGTGCTAAGAGTCGGGGAATGTCCCTCGCTTATCGTATCACGAGCAAGGGGTTTTTCTTCTGACGCCTTACTCGATACTGCATACTGGTCACCGATAGGGCAGGAAGTGAAGTGGAGGGCCGCGCACCTGCCTGCGGCTCCCATCAGTCCCACTTCATAAAAACCGCATAGTCGGGGTGCAGGGACACTTCGTTTAGCGTTTCGTTTCAAATTAGAAAGTAAATAGTTGATACGTTCGCCTTTTTTTTTCTTCTTAGCTTTCCAGCGTTTTGTTCTTTTTTTTTTCGTGGCGCGTTCAGTAGGCTGGCAGCTGTCGATACTGGCTGAATATTCGAAAGGTGACGGGTTATGCTATAACCTAGGGTTCCGTGGTTTCGGTGAATGCCGATAAACCCCGTAAAACAACCCACGAACTGGATTTATTAGTTTTATCAAAATTGAGGAAACCGAAAAATGCCGAATTAAAGCAGTCCTTAAATAAGAAAAAAAAAAAGCTTTATGGAAAGAAAATATTTTCGTCTGTTGCTCTTCTTTCGGTTGAGCACGGACCGCAGCCCCAGGCGAACTGTTCGTGAGGCTTTTTCTTCCTTTGGAGCCATACGTCTCGTCTCATTTCTTTTTCTTATCGGCACGGGGACGTTTTCTATCAAATCTGATCACGCGCATGTCGCTGGGAGCTGTGGGAATGCCATATGCCCATGTACTGTTCTCTTCAACATAAGCGCCGATAAACACCGATTTTTCTTCCGACACCGAGAAATACCGAATATGTGGGGAAACATAAGCCCAGGGAACACGAAACCCTAGCTGTGAGTGATCAAGGTCCGTTCGTCTTCCAGCTTACGTGTAAGCGGTGAACTTAGTTGGACTTTTGGGGCACAAGAATTCAAGGTTACATTCAGGGGCGGATGCAGGAATTTCCTGAGGGGGGGGGGGTCAGGTGTTGGTCAGCGTACCATTTGTTTAGGAATCACCTCCCCCTCTCCCTCGTTTCACGGCCTAAATTTTACACATTCAGAAATCAAGAGGGGGGGTCAGGACATCCGGATCCCCCTCTAAATCCGCCCCTGGTTACATTTCACATTTCCTAACCTGCTGCAAGCGTGTTCTCTACACCGATTCCTACACGCCGCCCCGAGTCATCAAATTATACTTGTGCAAAACAGTTATTCATAGCGGGAAGTTTCTACTTATTCGCATTCCTCACATATTGACCACGACAGTTGTCTGATTGCTTTGGAGGTAGTAATGGTGCTTGTAATTTTTGTTGCCTTTGAGGCGCGGTTATAGAGGTTCCTTGCTTTAGTTACAACAATTTCCGAACTATTTCCTTTAGCCAAAACAAACGAATTACGGAAGCCTTGCGCAATTGACGATGATTGTTTGACTGACTCTCCGCTAGTCTGGAAAACTGCATTCACCGAAGTCGGAGATTGTTTTCCTGCAGCTTTCGATTTCGCTTTTTTGAGAGCAGATGAATGTTTCTGGTGGCCACATTTTGTGAGCTAAACATTGACTGCGCGATGTTTGATTAAAGCATAAAGAAATACCATAATCCTCTGTCGGTACACAGGATGCATATAAAACGGGAATAACCAATCATTACAAAAATTATATCGTGACGATTGAAGGCGATACCACGTGAAGTGACGCTGGCAAGTGTTTGACGCTGCCGAAGCTTTTTGCCAGAATGCATTCCAAAGGAGGTCCAACTACGCAGCCAAATGATTTCCGGCTCGATATCTGGTTTTAATTTTGTTCACGAAACACTGCCCGTGGATAATCGAGTGTCCAGAGCTGCAGCCCGCATTCTCAATTCCTTGGCCATTGTACTTGTGTAGCCAGTGACGACACAGAGCCCTCAATACACTTTCAAAGAACTAGGACCTCTGAGGACAGACATTCACAATTGAACTAATTCGAATTCATGAGACGTAATTTTTATCACCGCTGGAATACCCAACCACAGCCATATTTAAAGAAATTCTGAGGAGGTAGTCGACGCAAGAGTGACTGCTCGCGACTCCCGTCCGTGCACTCTGACGTCATAATACCAGTGCTGATTTTCTGGTTTCGGTTTGAATGTGCTTTTTTTCTTTTTTACTTCATAGTAAACAACCGGCTTTGATGTAAAAACTAAGAAGTTAGCCACGACTTTACACCATATTCTAATGCTTCCAGAGAAAAACAAAAAAGAGAACATCTACTTTTTGGTGTCTCCTTGTGCCTTCAGATATAATACCGTATTTTCGAACCACAGTCTGCACCACGTGCCTTTTACGCACGTAAGCTATTGTCGTAGACGGCATACCTTGAAAAACTCCCGCTTTATTAGCTAACAAAGAAGCTTGTATCATACATAAATCATCATTAACATTCTCCGTCATTTACAAAATTCGTCACGTCTCGTGATAATGGACGATCTAGAAAAAGAACACTTGCTTGTATTGTCTGAAGTCACTGGATTATCGGAAAGTAGCGCCATCGCCTTCCCTGTCTGCTAGCGATAGGTCTATAGACCTATTCGCGTCTCTAGCTCGACGCTCGCCCTCCCGCGACGGAAACGGGAAGCGTTTTAGTGAGGGTCGCCCGACTGTCCTGCTCAGCGGGCACGGCGGAACTGCTCGCGATCATGGCTCGCGGAATGTCATTTCCGAATGCAAACAACACTCTTCACTGTCCCAACGTAGTGCTGCAGCCGGCATGAGATTGTACCTGACTGGAGAGTTTTACTATCGCGCAAAGAAGAAGCGCAGCGGCTTCTGCGTTAGAGCTGCGTGCCCCACGCCAGTGGTGCGCCTCATCGCCACGCGCCATTCAAGACGCAATTTTGGGCTCAGCGCACGCGCAGTGTGGAACACGCAAAGCTAACGCAAACACATAGGGCTTGAGTTCGCTCGTATACGCAATATTAAAGCTCACTACTGTTTCACCGGCTTAACGCCAATGAAACGTGCTGCAGTGAGCAGACGTGCAAGCAGGTGGGCGTTTCCTCGAACTGGAAAGGCTGAGATTGGCAAAACGACGGCGAGCAAATACAAAATAAATAAATGTTATGTAAAAACTAGTAATTAAATATATATATATATATATATATATATATATATATATA